>MU756915.1:30984-45394 GCA_026770625.1 Nicotiana glauca
TTGGGGAGACTTGAGACCGGATCGGTCTCTGATGGAATGGGTCGGGGCTGGATAACGGGTTATGAGGGATAGTCTTGACCGTTCGATCAATTGCAGTGAACGGCCTGGATTAGTGATCCTAAAACGGCATCGTTTCTGTATTGATAGGACTGGGCGTAACCGTCGATCGAAGTGGAGATCAACGGCTGAGATCTGTTGACGCCGAAACGACATCGTTTGGCTGGTCTCTTGGCCTGGCGGACTGTACCGGGTAGAAAAGGGGTGTTTGGATTGGACCTGACCGGATTTTCTATTGGGCTTGGGCAAAAATTGATATGGCTGGCCCAATTCCGAGTTCTTTGTATTTTTGCCTTCTTTTCTTCTTTTCTTTTTAATTAATAATTAACAAAATTCTAAAAACAAGTTGTAAAACCAAAATATTAATTAACTCTTAGTTAATAATTAGCATACTAGACAAAAAACCACACAGTTGTACATAAATGATACAAATACCACGAATACGTATTTTGTAATTTTCTTTCTTTTAAAACTCGCAACATGGTTCAATTAATTCCTAAGTGCGCAAATGAATCCCAAAATGTGCATACAACATATATTTTTGTATTTTTAATTGATTTAGACATATAGACACGAATGCACAAAATGCAGACAATAAAAGGAGAATAATACGAACCCACAAAAATCACACACAACCCGAGACTATTTTGTATTTTAATTTTTTGGGAGTGATTCTCATATAGGGCAAAAATCAAGTGCTCACAGCTTCCCCTCTTTGCCCGGAAACACGAAGAGTTTTCGCGCAAAGATAAGTGAGCGGATACGAGCAATTTTTGCCCGCCTGAGTACTCCGTGTGAAGCATTTTTGGAAAAAGCTTGACCGAGCCTTTGCTTCGGAAGGCCTCCTACATATCCTGGGCTATACAAGAATCAGGTCAGTGTAGTTCGGGGAATTCTGGTAGCTGGGACTGCCATGACTGCTGTGACCTTGCTGTTGCTGTTGTTGCCTGCTGTTACTGCTTACTGACCTCCTTGTTACACCGTGCTAAACGAAAATAAGAAGCTAGACTAAATTGCAAACTCTTATCTATATGTTCAACTTGATCTTCCCATGCTCCTTGTTGTCTTGCCGGCTCTGATGTTTTCCTCCGATGCTTCTTCTCTTCCGACATTGACTCTTCGGCCTATCTTGATTGCCGAACTCCAACCGTTGATTCCTTCCTTGTGATCTTCGAATCATTTTCCTTCGAAGTCTGCATTTGCCTTTTTCTGACCCTTGTTGCCTTCCTACTGATTCCTTGGACTTGGATTTCTGCTGGGGATTTTTGTTATACTCTGCCACTTTCCGGCGGGTTACTATCCTTAACAAATTTGAAAGCTAAAACGCCATTCCGTTCTTCAGGCGGGCACCTGACTTCAACAACAATTTAGAAAATTAATCGCCATTCTGTTCTTCAGGCGGGCACCTGACTTCAATAACAAACTCCGAAACTAAATCGCCACTCCATTCTTCAGGCGGGCACCTGACTTCAACAATGATTCAAAAACTTCCACTTAAACTCTAACGCCTTTCCGTTCTTCAGGCGGGCACCTGACTTTATCATCCAAACTTCGGAAATAAATCACCGCTCCATTCTTCAGGCGGGCTCCTGACTTCAACAACAACTTTAGAAAATAAAATGCCATTCCATTCTTCAGGCGGGCACCTGACTTTACCAACAACTTCAGAAAATAAAACGCCATTCCTCTCTTCAGGCGGGCTCCTAGTTTCAACAACAACTTAGAAAATTAATCGCCATTCCATTCTTCAGGCGGGCACCTCACTTCAACAACAACTTTAGAAAATAAAATGCCGTTCCATTCTTCAGGCGGCCCCCTGACTTCACCAACAACTTCAGAAAATAAAATGCCACTCCTCTCTTCAGGCGGGCTCCTGATTTCAACAACAACTTAGAAAATTAATCGCCATTCCGTTCTTCAGGCGGGCACCTAACTTCATCAACAAACTCTGAAAACAAATCGCCATTCCATTCTTCAGGCGGGCACCTAACTTTAACAACAACTTAGACAATTAATTGCCATTCCATTCTTCAGGCGGGTACCTGACTTCAACAAAAACTTCCACTTAAAAGATAACGCCTTTCTGTTCTTCAGGCGGGCACCTGACTTCATCAACAAACTCCGAAAATAAATCGCCATTCCATTCTTCAGGCGGGCTCCTGATTTCAACAACAACTTAGACAATTAATCGCCATTCCGTTCTTCAGGCGGGCACCTGACTCCAAACAACAAAACTCCGAAAATAGATTGCCATTCCATTCTTCAGGCGGGCGCCTGATTTTGCACAACAAACTCCGCAAATAAATCTCCATTCCATTCTTCAAGCGGGCACCTGACTTCACTCAATGATTTAAAATTTCCACTTTTTTTTTAAAAAAAAAAAAAAGATAACACCTTTCCATTCTTCAGGCGGGCACCTGACTTCAAAACAACTTCTCCTTCATTCTGTTACCGTCGTCTTCCTTTGCTTCCTAAACCATTTCCTTCTTCCTGAATTATTTCCTTTCAGAACTGCTTCCCTCAAAATTAGTGTTGTCTTCCCTCTTAACTGCTGAGGATAACGTTGGAATTATTTACTTACCTGCTGGGGATAATACCGTTGGGGGAATCTCCTTTATTCACCTCCTTTTCTACTTCCTTCAAAACTTTTATTTTCTCTCAAGATTGCTGGGCATTAAAATGTTATTAGCTGGGGATTACCCTGTTGAGGATAACACTGCTGGGGAATCCTTTTTCTTCTTTCCCCTTTTTCAAAACTGGTGTTTCATTCTTCCAAAACTGATGGGTATGACACTGGCCTTTTGTTTTTCTGAACACAAGTTTCATCCCTTTGTTCTGTCTGCTGGGGATACAACTTCCTTCGTCAAAGCTTGTTGTTTTCTTTCTTTCAAAACTGCTGGGGATAACGCTTGTTCAAAGACCATTTTCTTGTGTTATCTGGTTTCTTTCAAGATTATTCTACTTGAAGTTGGTATTTTCCTTTCTCCTAGAATCTTGTGTTATCTTCCATCTTCACCAACTGGGTATTTGATTTCAAGAAAATTTTCGCAACGAGAGAAAATTTTCTGCCCCAGTTTGATAATCTTCTTTGTGACATGCTTTTTTGCCATCAATGTCATTTCCTTTTTCCTGCTTCAAATCAAAGAAAATTTGTTAGTTTAAAATGCGGTGGTTGGTTGTGACGCTCCTGCCGGGGATGATTCTCCTCCTCTTTCCCTGCTCTGTGTTTCATTGTCAGAACTTGCTGGGGATGTTATTATTTGCCGGGGATGATATTCCGGCTGGGGATAGTTTTTTTCTTTCTTTCTTGCTTCCTCACCCTTCTTGACGACTCTTTATTCTCACTTGTATCCTGACCACCCAAATTCCTATGACAGTGACCTTTCCTGAGGACCTTGTATGTTTTTCTGATGAACCATTTTCTTCGTTCATCCTTGTCACTGGAAATACATTTTCTGCTGGCGATATCCCTCTTCTTTTGTGGCATATATAGGGAACGGGCATTTCCCCGGCCTTTAAGTCTCACTAGCCTTGGCCTTGAGGTCATTACCCTTTGCTTTTTGATGGAGGTATCCTCTTTGACACTGATCCACCCCTTTGTCAATTTCCTCTTGCTGGGGAATATCCTTCTTGACATTGGCATTGTGCTTGTTCCCTTATGACTTATACCACTTGGGTGTACCAATCAGATCTCGTCTTCCATAATTGGAAAGCTGATGGCAAATTTTGAAGTCATTTCTCACAAACAGACTCTATTGGGGAATTTTTGGTGAAAGGAGAAAGATAAAAAGGAACAGAATAAAAGACAAAGGAACAGGACGACTCTCTAAAAAAGAAAAATTATAAAAATAAAAATCTATCAAACGCGGATACCGACTCTAATGGTCATGACATGCACATATGGCCTATCCTCCGTCATCAATCATCTTTCAAGATCTTCATTTGGTGATTACACATCTGATTCTCACCCTTATTNTAGCTGGGGATTGGGGTGTTACCGCTAAGGCTCATATTTCTTTTCTGTTTGGGGATCAGAGTCTTTTCTGCTGGTAATCAGAGTGTTATGTTCTGGTGAAACTCTCTCGTTTGTCTGACTTGGCCTCTTTTGAAGATTGGTCAAAAGGTCTTTCTTTGGACCGTAATGTAGGATTTGGATAGGGCTAGAAAGAAAGGGTATCTAAAGGCTTAAAACAAATCAATTTGGGTTTAAAATTACAATCTTCGGAACTAAACTTATTTACAATAAACACAACCTTTGCCCCATTTTCTTACTTGGGGATTTTTTTAATTTTTTTTTGTTTACACTATGACCGAGCTGTGAAGCGCCTACGTATCCTCTTTGAGGAATCAGGTCAAACGTAGTTCCCAGTTCCTCGTTGTTCTGATTTCCCTTTTCATTTTTTCTTCTTTTCTTTTTCTATCCCTTTTTTTGTTTTTTTTTTGTTTTTTGTTTTCCCTTTTCTCCTTTTTTCTTTATCTTTGTGTTTCTAATTTTTGGCTACTGATTCCGAAGGAGGGGTATGAAAGAAAATACATAAGGCTCAAAAGGGGTAATGAAGGATAAAGTGTTTAGATAGCAGAACAAAATACCTTCGTCATTCCAATCTTCAAAACATGCCAAGTGCAAATAACCTGATTAACATTTGCTATATTTTTGAAGCACTGTTGGGCAACACTCACTTTCATTTCCACGAACGACCCCTACGTTAATTTGGCCAACTTGCTTTTAACGGTTTCCTTTTTCTTGCCCCAGTTTCACATGACTCAGGTTCCAAATAATCTCAAATTGTTTTTATTTCCTTTAAATGCCCTGTTCACCTCCAAATGGTTTTATGATTAACATTTAAGATTTAGGCCCAAACTGTGCGCGCATGTCATGTCACTAGAATCGACATTTGAACAAAAGACAAATCTAAAGGAAGAAAAGAACTAAACAAATAAGATGACTGGAGGTAATCAAAAGACCGAAAGTTTCATTAGACTAACGGCGAAACGGTTCAACAACAAAACAAGCAAAACAAACCCAAGTACAACCCTGAAACAAAACTGGACAAGACTAAGCAAACTGCTATGACAAAAATGGAAGGATAAGAGGGTTTGACCACAAGACAAAATCCGGATTACAACCTTGAAAATAATCCGGACAACAGAAATGACAACAACCTAAGCCACCAAAAACTCCATTCTGGTCGACCGATAATGGAGAGTCCTCCCAATTACCAAGCATGACATCTTAGCCACTAAGCTTCGCATCAATATTACCAAGGCCACTATCTGCTTCAACATTTTCAGCTTCAGTCAATACATCCCCAAGAGGATTCATGTGCTCCCTGTCATTGTCATTGATCATAATCAACCACCCTTTTTGAATCATTCTTTCTACTTCCTTTTTCAAAGTACGACAACTCTCAATGTTGTGCCCTCTAACATTGGAGTGGTATGCGCAGCGTGCAGTAGGGTCAAAGCTTCTTGCACGTGGATCTGGAGTATATCCGGGGAGCGGCTCAATCAGGCCAGCATGCTTCAGCCTTTCAAACAGACTTGCATAAGATTCTCCGATAGGGGTGAGAGCCTTTTCTCGTTTCAGCAACCTCTCCTCCCTAAATGCCTTATTTGTCCTGAAACCTGACCTAGGGGGTTTTCGGTATATTCGTGGGGGTTGATAGGCTTTTTGTGGAGCTGGGTACCTGGAAAGTGAAGTACGATTTTGGGGGTCCCGGGGAGAGTAGTGGTGTTGGGGACGGGAGTAGCATTGGGAAAACATAGCTGGAGGACGAGTAATGGAGCTACTCGGGTGGCGGGAAGAGCTGTGATAGGCGGGTATATATGGAGAGTGTGGGGGATCATCTGGTATTGGGTTCAGTGTATGGGTAAGGACAGAGTCCAGGAAGCTAGGTGGTGGTGGGGGTGGCGCTTTCCCATCCATCCACGCCCGATACATGTCCGCCACATGTTGTCTCAACATTTTGACTTCTTTCACTGACTCGTGGTTCCGTTCAACCCGTTGTTGTCGGTCATTGGTACCAGCCCACTCGGTTCTGAGGTTTTCTGCCATTATCCTTTGACTTTGTGTTGTACGAAAGAGAACCACAACCAACCACCTCAACTTTCACTGATTCAAAACAAAATATGTTAGAAAATGGGCTCAGTCAGTCCTTATTACTATCAAAACGTTGCACTCTTTTTTCTTTTTTTTTTTTTGTGTGGACTCCGTCAATCCTTATTATTATCTAAACCTTTTTTTTCATTTCATTTTTTTCATTTTTTTTTCATTTTTTTTGTGGTGGTCGAATCTTATGGAGATTGCCTACGTATCATGACCCCGCATGAATCAGACCTTGCGTAGTTCGGGCAAATGCAAGGTAAAAAACAATGAAACATTTTTTGGAATTTTCAATTTTCAGAATAAAACACACTTTGATTACAATGATAAAAAAAACTGACAAACTTAGACTGAACTAACAGACTCTGGCGAAAGACGAGATACAGATTTGAACATTAAACAACCCACATACTCTAATCAAAGAAATACAAATTTAAAAAAAAATTGACAGATTCCTTCCCATATATGCCAATTTTAACCAAATGGCTATTTTTTTCAAACATGACCCCTTCTCAATTTCACATGAATTTTGAGGCCGGGAAGGATTATTTTACAAACTTGTCCGTTCTTTTACGAAAATAGCCTTTCGACAGCTGAAAGATACTCTAAGGCTATCTCAACAAGAACGGTTTAATACATTGCTGAAACTGGCTCGACTTATTTTGACCAAAAATCCAAATGGCATTCATTTGCCCACTGACTCTTTTTCTTGTTTTTCAAATTAAAATAAAAGATCGGGTTTTGCAAACACGACCTTTCAGCACCTCGGGGATGAAGATTTTAAGGTTGCGTTAGCTAATAGGCCAAAATCCTAAAACAATGATTAAAGGTGGCTATTAATGGAAAGTCAGCCTTCCGGCGTCCCTTTCGGGAACATTTGGCTATTTTCGGCAAAAACAACATCACTGACTTATTTATGACTCTCTCTTTTTTTCGAATTAAAATAAAGGACCCGGTATTGCAAACACGGCCTTTCAGCGCCTCGGGGACGAAGATTTTAAGGCTATGTGGGTCAACCGGCCCGAATTTAAAAAAATGACCAAAGGTGGCTGTTTATGCAAAATTAGCCTTCCGTCGTCCCTTTCGGGAACATTCGGCTATTTACGACAAAACGGCATCACCCGACTTATTCATGATGAAAATATTAAATTTTTTATTTTTGGCGATTTTTGCAAAAGGGGAGGTTGGACCCGATGAGGGTTGCCTACGTATCTCACACCTTGTGAGAATCAAACCAGCGTAGTTCTGCCAGATAAAACAAACTATGTCTGCAGACAAAATATTTTTCCTCTCTTTTTTTTCTTTTTATTGGCAAACAAAACGAACTATTTTTTTTCATTTTATTGAAAAACAAATAAACTATTTTTGAAAACTCACACACATTTTTTTATTGGCACATAAAGCAAACTATTTTTGAAAATATATATTTTTTTCTCAGTGGAAAGTAAAACAAACTATTGTAAAAAATAAAACTCTTCATTTTTTATTTCTTTTTTTATTTATTGTCAAATAAAACAAACTATTTTGAAAATAAAAACTTATCATTTTTTTTTCATTGGCAAACAAAATAAACTATGAAACCTTTTTTTTTTTCTATTTTCTCAAAATCAGGCAGAGTTTTGACACTACTTGGATTTTTTTCTAAAATGAGCAGTTATCCCTCTACACGGTTATTTTTTCTTTTTCACAGTTTTTCAAAATTCCCAATTTCACAAACCGGTCAGCATGCAAGTCTGAAGCAAATAAATGCGTAAAACGAACAGGATGCAACATGATGGTCTTTTCATTTCAGGTTGCCTGTCCTAGACGGACTCAACCCCTGTGTTGAGTCCCCTAAGTCAAATGCAGCATGATGCAAATAAACGTTCCTACTAGGGATCCCGCACGAGGTTTTGTTATACTAAGTTAAAATCCTAGGCGTTGATGACGCGTATCTAGACTGGCCATAAAACGAGCGGACAACTCGAGTTGGGAAGGGGTAGCGTATCGGGAGCAATGCTTTTCCGGCTTAACTACTGGACCCTTCCCGTTCTTAAATATGGGTGACTAATAATCCTTCACCGGGAACCCAGGTTCACCGGTTTTATCTCAACAAAGAATGGGGCGCTTATCCGCGATTCCCGAGGTCGTATTTAGAAGACTCAGAGGGGTGCGTGAGAAGAAAACTTATATACACAGTTCAAGAATTATCAAAGCGGTAAAGAAAACAACACTTAGCACATTTAAGACATCATATAATAAAGATCAGATAATAAATAAGCCAAATACAACAATTATTCTAAGCTCGAATTCTTAAACCCTGAACCGAAGTTCTGGGTTTCAACTGATAATAACGGTATTATCCCCAGCAGAGTCGCCAGAGCTGTCACACCTCATTTCGGCGCTACCGCACCCCGCGAAGGGCGTGGTAAAGGGAGTTTTTCCAATCAAAGGACAATCGAAATGGGATTTATTTATTTAATTCAGAGTCGCCACTTGGGAGATTTATGGTGTCCCAAGTCACCGATTTGAATCCCGAATCAAGGAAAAAGTTGACTCTATATTACAGTATGCGTACCAAAAATCCGGATAAGGAATTCTGTTAATCCGGGAGAAGGTGTTAGGCATTTCCGAATTCCGTGGTTCTAGCACGGTCGCTCAATTGTTATATTTGGCTAAAATTATCCGATTTTAATACATGTTAAACTTATGTGCGAATTTTAACTTTTAACCGCTTGTGATTATTATTATTTTTATAAGAATTGTGACGTCGTGAAAACGTACTTCGGACCATACCGTACAGGTACGCCTGTGGCCTTTAATACATTTCGACTTCGTCGAGACTTGGATTTGGGTCACATAAATATGCACCCGAGTTTAGAAAAGTAAAGTTATTTAAATAATGGACCTAAAGCAACTAATGTATTTATTATTTTGAGAAGGCCGTGAAATTTGCTAAAACAGCCTGTCTCGAAATCTAAGCCTCTAAAATAATCATCTATTGAGGGCCCCGCAATATGCGTGTTATTTGGCGAGGCTCGTCCCATTTATTATTTAAGGCTCGTTGCCCGCTTTTATTGTTTATTATTTTAAAAGAATTGCAACATCATGAAAATGCGTATCGAACCACGCCGTACCAGTACGCCCGTGGATTTTAACGCATTTCGACTTTGTTGAGATTTGGATTTTGGGTTACATAAATATGCACCCGTATTTTGAGAAAGTAATATAATTATTATTCACGACTAAAGCTTCTACGCATTCATTAACTTTGGGGAAAACCGTGATGTTTACTAAACGATCTTTCCAAGTCTAAGTATTTACAAGCTGTTATTGAGGGCCCCACATTTGTGGGTTTAACGCGGCGAGGCTCATTTCGTTTTTTTATTAAGGCCGATCCTAAAGCACACTATATTTTTTAGGGTTTGCACAACTGTTCTATTATCTTAATAAGATCCTACAAATGTTCGAGGAAGTAGATAATTGAATGATTCGTATTAAGCCGCTACTTTAATTCAAACGAAAGCATGCGGGCTAAACTACATGAACCGTACTCAGATTGAATTGCAAACTTTACTCATTTTTATGCACCTATTTTTATATCTATTACTGGAACTCAACAAGATTTTACAGTTGATCTAATCTAAGCATGTCATGGCTATTAACAGAATATGAATCTAACAAGAACATGATTTTAAAATTAAAACAGGCGAACACGAATTAAAGCTGGCAAACGACTTTCAGATTTCCTTACAAATGAATGGTTCGTAATTATTTAAGATCCCGAAACTTCATCTAGATCGGATTCTGACATTATTACCAATTCACTATTTTCTCTAATCTAATATAGAGATATATGTTGTCTTATAGTTAACATACTTCAAAGGTGACTATTTCTACTGTAATGGACTAGAATACAGTAAAAATCAACAGTCCGAGCCCCATATAGTTTAGTTACACGTTCCAACTGTTCCTAATGAATACAAGTATCCTTAGCTAATTCTGTATGGATCGAATTTAATTGTAGGAAATGACAGCAGGCTAAAAATTAACTGAACAACTTCATTTCTTCAACTGCGATTACAGCTTCAAATAGTGGAAATATACCTGGAATTTCAATAGCAAATGGCAGGGAAAAATCAGTAGCAGCTTGACAGTAAACAAACAACAGCAACACAACAAGTAATTGTAGTACCCCAGCAACCAATCAACAGTTATTAACAAAACCAGTGGACAGCAACAGAAAACCTAGCAACAACCCAGTAAACAGCACACAATAAACCAGCGACGAACCAGTAAACCACAAACAATAATCCAGCAACAACCAGTTTACCCCACAGCAACCAATAAACCGACTAAAACTCCTATGAAACAGTAGCACACAATCCAGGGAACAACTTGGAGTCTCAGGAAAGAAATTAATCCACACAAGACCTGAAAATAGACCAACAACAGTTTCTAGAAGGTCTAAACAGCAAAGACCAAACCAAACGAACCAAAAGACCCTTCAGTTATCCTAAAGGAAACTCAAGTGCGAAGTGGAAACCAAGAAAGGCTCGAACTGTTTTTTGATCTTTAAGAGAAAAGAGAAACTTATATAGGTTCAAGCCAACCCATGAAATGGAAAAGAACACCGAGTGAAAACCCAAAAGACAATGGAGTAATTTTTCCTTCCTCTTAAGCTCTCTCTATCTATGAATGAATCCCCCTTTGAACATCAGTGAAACAGTAACTTTCACTCTAATTACTTCTTTTTTTTTTTGTATCCTCTCTTTTCAAAGTCCAGTCCAAAAAAAAGTCCTCTCTTTTCTATCAGAAAAATCTCCCCCTTTCTCTCTGTTTCTAATCTTTATTTATACCCAAAACTCAAAACCTTTCAGCTTATTAAAACTGTTTTAAAACTGAACAGCCCCAAGTTATTCCCTGTTTTCCCCACTTAAACTTGTCTAAGTGTGGGTTCTATTAATTAAATACTGCTGAAGTGCAAAAACTCCTGGGATGCCCTGCTGTTCCCATTTTTAATTGTCTAAGTATGGGACCTATTATTTTAAGCTGCTGGACTGCAGAAAACTGGTGGTACCCTACTGTACAGCAGGTTCCACTAGCCTAGTTTATGGGCAGAGCCATTTTAAATCCTAAAGTGCTAACTTCTGGTTTCCTAATGCTAACAGCTATATCCAATTGATCCCTAATTTGAATCACAAACAGTTCAAGACTCAAATCCAACAGTGATTCTGGCCCTAAATCAGTTGCAGACATTATTGCTCTATTGTTCTAAACAACGCGATATAACTAATCGACGACGTTCGTTTAATCGATTATAACACATGTAATTGATAACAAAAATCGCCCTATGAATCAGTGATTCATAATTTTCAGGCAGAATCGCGAAGATACAAAACTAATCATTTGGCGACGCTAAACGAAGCGAATGTGTATCTTATGCCACATATACTCAAATAATCAGAAACAATAAGTGACCAAATAAAAGGTCTACAGGAGATGGGAGCAGAAAGTTTAGCGAAAAATCGAAAAAGATAAAAATAATCACACAACTAACAAACGAATACACAGTTAAGTAAAGCTTGAAGAAAGAAAGAAAGAAGAGAACCTTGAGGAAGCTCAGAAATCCGAAGAGACTCTGGACCAACTCATTCTTGAACATTTTGGGGCCAAACGGACCTTAATCGGGGTGTTCTCAGTTGAGAACACCTAGATTAAGGTCTGTTAGACCTTAAACTCCTATCGAATTCAAACGGAAGCCCCCTTTTTGGATTTTTAGGGTTCATACGAACATTTTAAATCTCAACGCTTTATGTTTAGTTTCGAACCGGACCAAGGGTCGTTTGGGTATGAGGGAGGTCAGGAGGTGCTAGGGTGTGAGTTTGGGCTTGATTGGGATGATTTTGGGTTTGGCTCGAATCTTCAATCAAATATTCGAGGAGATGGGGACTGATTCGAGCCAAGATGTTAGTGGATTCATGGAGAGGGGAGTTAGGTGATCATGGGGTGTAAAAATGGGGTCGATTGGACACCGGCCGCCGGCGGAGGCGATTTCCGACCGGCGGCCAGCGGTGGAGCTAGGCGGAGGCTGAGGAATCTGTCTCTAAACGTTAGAGACGGGTGAGGGGGGGTCTGGAAGGGGGCGGGGTAGAGAATTAGGAATATATAGCATTTTTGGGATTTGATCCAGGCCGTTGGATCAATTGAGATTGACGGCCAAGATCGAATCATTTAACAAAACGGTGTCGTTTGGGGAGACTTGAGACCGGATCGGTCTCTGATGGAACGGGTCGGGGCTGGATAACGGGTTATGAGGGATAGTCTTGACCGTTCGATCAATTGCAGTGAACAGCCTGGATTAGTGATCCTAAAACGGCATCGTTTCTGTATTGATAGTACTGGGCGGAACCGTCGATCGAAGTGGAGATCAATGGCTGAGATCTGTTGATGCCGAAACGACGTCGTCTGGCTGGTCTCTTGGCCTGGCGGACTGGACCGGGTAGAAAAGGGGTGTTTGGATTGGACCTGACCGGATTTTCTATTGGGCTTGGGCAAAAATTGATATGGCTGGCCCAATTCCGAGTTCTTTGTATTTTTGCCTTCTTTTCTTCTTTTCTTTTTAATTAATAATTAACAAAATTCTAAAAACAAGTTGTAAAACCAAAATATTAATTAACTCTTAGTTAATAATTAGCATACTAGACAAAAAACCACACAGTTGTACATAAATGATACAAATACCACGAATACGTATTTTGTAATTTTCTTTCTTTTAAAACTCGCAACATGGTTCAATTAATTCCTAAGTGCGCAAATGAATCCCAAAATGTGCATACAACATATATTTTTATATTTTTAATTGAGTTAGACATATAGACACGAACGCACAAAATGCAGGCAATAAAAGGAGAATAATACGAACCCACAAAAATCACACACAACCCGAGACTATTTTGTATTTTAATTTTTTGGGAGTGATTCTTATATAGGGCAAAAATCAGGTGCTCACAAGAAGTGATTGTTGTGATTTGCTGGTTTCATTCTAAGGAAAGAGTTGGTCGAGGTATTTGAAGATGCCAAATTGTGATCTCTGCTAAAATTCCGTTGACATGCAATTTATGACCCTCCCCGAGATCTTACACGTTTTAGCATTTACATATTTAGTTTAGGCCCAATATTGCTATTTTAATTAATTTTTGACTTTTTTTACTATATTTTATCACAAATATAAAAATTACAAAAAATATTTTTTTATTTAGCTAATTGACATTTTATCTAGTTACTTTTAGTTAATCTACCTTTCATAAAATTAAAAAAATACAAAAATAGTTTCACTTTATTTTTAAAAATACTAGAATTTTTGGTAGGAATATTAATTTAATTTTGCGATGATTTTAATCTAATCCCATTTTATTTTTTAGTATAATATTTGAAAAATACCAAAAATATGTTTGTTTTAACGGTTAGTTTTATTTTGATAGTTATGTATACTTATATAGGATTAATTAGTATATGTGGGTAGTATTTATTGTCTTGTTCAATGAGAAAGAATTATATTATGGCTAAAACAATCCATTGTTTAGGCCTATTTTGGAATTAAGCCCATAGCCCATACCCTCACTTCCCTGAAAAAGAGACCTAATTCCACTAATCCTAAAAATAAACCCTAGAAACCCTTCTTCTTGGACCCCTAAGCTTCAGCACACCCTAATCGAATTCCACTTCACCAAGAAGACTGCCACCACCGGCCATCCGACCACCAGCGGCACCCATCCTCTCTAACTCCTCCTGTCACCTAGCAAACCACCCTTCCACAAACCCCAACCTCCATTAACCTAGACCCCAGCCGCAGCCCGCGGCACAGCCTCTCAGCAGCCACCCTACGGCTCCCTCACCAGAAAAAAAGCAACAGCCGAAGACCCCACCTGACCTCTTTAAGTCATCAGTCGCACACACCTCTAAGAGATGAGCGACCCACCCCCCTCCATATGAACCGCCGCCAGCGAATTAACCTAACTCGCCGAAAAACGAGCTGTAGCCTCTGTTGTTCCCCACCAGGACAGCCAGAAAATCCACTCCAATTGTCCTCTCTTTCATTTCTATGTGAACTATGTTTTAATTTGATATGGGTGTTGTGCGCTTGGCTATCGAGTTCAACTTTATTTTTTTATTTGGGCTTTATCATTAAAGTAATTAAGTATTTCCTTTGGTTCTAATTTGATCATGTTGGTTATTGGGAGGGGGCATCTCTGTTTGGTATTCAATTGG
>MU756915.1:48071-72084 GCA_026770625.1 Nicotiana glauca
CAGGTTCGAGCTGATACTGTGATCTTGTTGGCCTTTTAGAATATTCGGTTGAGGTTTTTATGTTTTTTTATTTCCTTTATTTGTTTTTATTTATTTGTGTTGTTTTATTATTTCTAGTTATTTATGTGTTTACAGATTTTCTTTATTTGTTACTGCATTATAACTGTCATCATTTGTATAACCTCGAGTGAATTCTCTCTGCAATAAGTCTAGGAGTATGCGTCGCATACATGAACTCTTTATCGAGTCACCCTTACTTTAGAAAAGGGGGCCGTCGGACGTATGGAGTGTGTGGAAATCTTGAGTTGCCACCATCGACGATATGCTCCGCCGAATTGCCTTGTTAGTGAACCCCAAACATAGGTCAGCCTTTAGGTCATTCTAATTTGCATCATGTCATTTAGACCTAGCAGGGCTCGGTCCCGGGCACCGTGTCCCTTTATAGGAGGCCTATCCAAATTATATCAAAATGGGCCCATGTCCCAGAAAGACATTTAATCTTCCCTATGTGCTACATGCTGCATTCTTTAAGGGTAAAGGGATCATTTGGCGGACTAATGATAGTTGAGGGCAAATGAGAAAGAAATGAGGGTGCAGTATAAAGATTAAGCATGTAGTGCCCAATTATATTTTTCTTTCACAACTTTTTCAAGAAAAGACAAAAAAAAAAAAAAACTGAAAAAATGAAAAATCCAAAAAGATTTTGCACTTACCAAAAAATAAAAAAAAATAAGAAAAAGAAAATCCAAAAAGGTTTTACGAGTTTCATCATTTTTCAAAAAAAATAATGTTTTCTCCAAATCAGTTTTTTTAATTTCTCTATTGTATCAAATCTTCTCAAACTACGCATACATGATTTTTATCTTTAGGGTGAGATAAGTAGGCAGCTCACATAGGGTCCGGTCTTCCTAGTGAGTCTTAGGTTCTTGGCTTCGGTGGTCATAGCCAAATCTTGCATGTCTAGCCACGTTTGGTCATATTGCAAAATAGGGCTATTTTTCAAAGTGGCTAATTATCCCATGTCTTAGATCCTTAAGTCCACAACAAGGTGCCCTCTCATTTATAAGGTCCGTTCCTGTTGAATTTGCATGTCTAGCCACTTTTGGCCACATCGGTAAAAAGGGCCATTTTCGCAAAAGTAGTTCAGTGACCCATGTTTTAGAATCTTGTGTCCGCAACTAGGTGTCATATTGCTTTAAGGTTTATCCTTATTTAATTTGCATCTCTAGCCGCATTTGGCCACATCGACCATTTTTGCAAATTGGGTCAATTTTGCGAAGTAATATTTAGGGCCATAATTATTGGGAGTTTGAAGTCATACAAGCCTTAGTAAGGAATTTCCATGTCACTGGGGTCACCTTTGTGGATTTTGCACTGATTTCCACTTTTGGCCACGTAGGCCAATTTGCAAAAATAGCTCAATCATGTATTGCATGTATCCAATAAGAGGTTGTTGTGGCGTCGCGTAGTGTCTTGAGTCACTAACTCTATTCGGTCTTATTTTTCTCATTCAGGTATGGATCCATTTGTCAGAGCTCGAGCATGACAGATACCCCAAGATCATTCTAGTCAAGACTGTTGCATTCACGAGCTGCTTGAGGAAACTTTTTATGTTTTGAGTCAGTCCTTCATGTTGTCTCTTACTTTCATGTCTTGTCCAGTAGTATTGATTCTTTTAGGTGGTGTCAGAATTTGTCATAATCTGGTTGGTTTGTTGAGTCTTTTGTTAGTGTACTTCCTATGATGTATTTGAAAACCAAAAAAATTATAAATGAATAATCCAAAAAGATTTTTGTTTTTAGTTTATTTTTCCATCACTTTTCCAGAACTACACTTGATCTGATTCATAAGGGACATGATACGTAGGCAACCTACATAGGGTTCGATCGAATTATTTTCTTAAAAAAAGAGGATGAAATTGTGGTATGTAAGAAATGAGAGGAAATAAAACAGTGATAATCAGAAAGAAAATGAGAGGAAAGAAAATGAAAAACCAAGGGGTGCTAGAAAGGAATTTGAAGAAGGAAACGAGGCAAGAAGAGTGAAATTGGGATGATGCCATATGACCTTCGTACCCTCGAAGTCATTTTAGAATCGATAACTGTGACTAGGTGCATTGAATATAACATGATACTATTTTTCGTTAAATGCCCTAACGCTATGACTTCATTTTGTTCCTCTTTGTTATCTTCATTATAGTAGAAGTGTGGTTAGTTTGTGGTTCTTAAATTGTCAACCCTTTCCTACAACATAAAGTTGAAAGGCAATGGCAGATGACAACGGGGTTGAGTTGGTTGATACTGGTACCCGAAAGTAATTGGTTGAACGGGACACCGGGTTGGTTGAAGAGTTAAGGATGTTAAGACAACATATGACGGACATGTATCAGGCTTGGATGGCTGGGAAGACACCACCCCCACCACCATCTAGCTTCCTAGATACTACCCTTACCCAAGCTTCAGTCACAGTGTTAGATGATCCACCATATTCTCCTGATTTTTCTGCTTATCATAGCTTTCCTAACCTCCTTGGTAGCTCCATTGTTCGTCCTCCAACAGCATTTCCCAAAAATAGCCCCCCTGTCATATCCACTACCTCAACTATCATAGCTCCCCAACAACCTCTTTTTAGGTCCAACAATGAACACTAGTTCAAACCTCATGATACCTAATACTACCCCTAGATTTGGCCACCAGGTCTCGGACTCATACAATCATATCCCTCGGAATGAGCCTCATATTGAAAATGAAATGTTTACAAGGAGAGAAGAGTGATATAAGATATCCATAAAGCTGAAGGGTATAGAACAATCCTTAAAAACATTCAAGGGATGGGAAATTAGATTAACATGTCCTACGATCACCTATGTATGTTTCCTAATATTCATCCACCCTCGGGGTTTAAGATGCAAAAGTTTAACTTGTATGACGGGCGTGGGGATCCAGTAGCCCATCTGAGGGGTTATTGCAGTGAAATAAGAAGTCTTGGCTGGAAAGATGATTTATTGATGGCATATTTCAGTGAGAGCTTGACTGGGGCAGCCTTGGAACGGTATACTCTTCAAGATGTCAGTAAGTGGCGTGCATGGGATGACATGGCTCAAGATTTTGTTTGTCTCTTTCAATACATCATAAATATTATCCCAGATTGCTCCTTCCTTTCTAAGATGGAAAAGAAACCTGAGGAAAGTTTTAGGGAGTTTGGGTTCAGATGGAGGGAACAACCTTCTCGAGTTAGTCCCCCGATTGATGAAGAAGAAATGGTCAAGCTTTTTCTATAAGCATAGGGACCCACCTACTTTAGTCATTTGATCCCGGCTTTAGGTAAACATTTCAATGATATGGTAAAAATGGGAGGAGATGGGAGAAACAGGAATCAAGTCAGGCATAATCATAAGGTACTATGCATTGAAAGATACTACAGAAGACATTTAGAACATCTCAGTAAGTTTGGGTGGATGAAAGAGAAATAAGAAAGATATTGGTGATCCCCGCCAATGACAAGATCTAGTGGGCGTTCCTGCTCAACGCTTTTAGCCTCAATGTCGACCCCATGAATATCCCTATGCTCCAGATAGTCCTCCATAATGCTACTTCTCTCCACAAATCCCCAAAGGCATACCTCACCTTTCCAGTACTCCATCCACAATGCACCACCATATGCTCCACACCCACAAGACCCGTAATGGCCTACGCCGCCTCCATAAATGTCTTACCCGCCTCCTCAATCATATCAATCACCTACCCGCAAAAGGTTCCTACCGAGGCCAGAGTACAAAATAAAATTTTCCTTTAGTTTTCATAAGTGGTTAATCTTTAGTTTTCCTTTAATTTAGGGTCAAGCCTGGAGAATAGGGTCAAGTTGTAGTTCAATCAAGCTCAATTTATATTTTTCCTTAAGCTTTATCTCACTTGATACGTCCTAGTCGAGTCTTTAATTTTACTCTCATCATTGCATCTTTCATCAATATCATTGCTGATTTATAGTATTGCTAACAACTCACAAATCTTCCTAGTTCAAACTAGGGCTGAAAATTGTGTTCATTTGTTGTTTTGATTGTAGGCGCCAGGAGCCCACCTGAAGAACAGGGTTAACTTTTAGTTTTAAGTTCAAGTTAGAGAAGCATCAGGAGCCCGTTTAAAGAATGGGATCAACTTTCAATTTTCAAGTTCAGAAAGCATCAGGAGCCCACCTGATGAACAGGGTCAACTTTTAGTTTTCAAGTTCGAGTCAGAGGCATCAGGAGCCTGCCTGAAGAATAGGGTCAACATTCAGTTTTCAAGTTCAAGTCGGAGAGGCATTTGGAGCCCGCCTGAATAACAGGGTCAACTTTCAGTTTTCAAGTTCTAGTAAGAGGCATCAGGAGCTCGCCTAAAGAACATGATCAAATTTCAATTTTGTTCAAAATCAAGCCGGAGGATCCAGTCTGAAGAACAGGGTCAACTTTCAGTTTACAAGTTCAAGTTAGAGAGGCATCAGGAGCCCACCTGAAGAACAGGGTCAACTTTCAGTTTTTAAGTTCGAGTTAGAGGCATAAGGAGACTGCCTGAAGAACAGGGTCAATGTTCAGTTTTCAACTTTGAGTTAGAGAAGCATAAGAAGCCTGCCCGAAGAACATGGTCAAATTTCTATTTTCAAGTTCAAGTCAGAGGTATCAAGAGCCCGCCTGAAGAACGTGTTTAACATTCAGTTTTCAAGTTCAAGTCGGAGAGGCATCAGGAGCCTGCCTGAAGAACAAGGCGAACTTTTAGTTTTCAAGATTCAAGTCAAAGACAGCAGGAGTCCGCCTGAAGAACAGGGTCAACTTTCAGTTTAACAGGATCCTGCCTGGAGAATAGAGGAAATTTTTAGTTCCAATCAGAAGTAGCATGAGACCACTCGGAAGACAAGGTTTGCAAGCTCAAGTCTACTCAAATTTCATATTTATTTCAAGTCGAAGCAGCAGGAGCCCACCTGAAGAACGTGGTCAACTTCCAATTTTCTTCAAATTCAAGTCAGCATGATGCCCACCTAAAGAATGGGGTGAATTTTCAGTTTCATGTTGAAGGATCAAGTGGAGATTCAAGGAAGATTCGAGACAAGAAGTAGTTAGGATATTGTATTTTGCTTTTATTTTTGATGTAATTTTTCCTTTTATGTTTGGTGTAATGGCAGGAACCACGGATCGGAACCTCCACGACACCTCAATCGGCTCTCCACTTTGGTACTTCATTGCTTTTTCTACGTCCAAACTACACGTTCCTGATTCCTTTATAGCCAAGGATATGTAGACAGCTTAGATACCAGGGCTCGGTCATATTCTCCTTTCTTTTAGTTTTTGGTCTCTCTAAATCAAGGTCAGGTCAAAAAACCTATCTCGTCATTCTTTGTCTGAAAACTCTTGGTGTTTCCAGTCAAAGATGGGCAGTTGTAGGCATGTAATTTTTGACCATCCCCGAGATCTTACACATTTTAGTGTTTAAATATTTAGGGTAGGTCCAATATCGCTATTTTAATTAGTTTTGACTATTTTACTTTATTTTATCACGAAAATAAAAATCATAAATTTTTTTTATTTAGCTAATTGATATTTTATCTAGTTACATGTGACGACCCGACTAGTCGTCTCATAAGTTACCACTCTGTTTCCCCCATTTCTGCTTCTTTATGTTTCGTTATCCGTGTTTTGTGGTATCAGGTTTGTCGGATCGAGTCCGGAATGAGTTTGGTAAAGTTTGAGACACTTAGTCTCTTTTAAGGAAGTTTAAGTTGGAAAAGTCAATCGGATGGTGACTTATATGGTAGAGGGATCGAATGTGAGTTCCGATGATTTGGTTAGCTTCAGGAGGTGATATGTGACTTAGGAGTGTGATCGGAATGAGTTTTGGAGGTTCAGAGTAGATTCACGCTTGAATTGGCGAAGTTGAGATTTTGGCGATTTTCGGTTGATAGGCGAGATTTTGATATAGGGGTCGGAATGGAATTCCAAGAGTTTCAGTAGCTTCGTTGTGTCATTTGGGATATGTTTGTAAAATTTCAGGTCATTCGGACGTGGTTTGGTTGGATTTTTTATCAAATACATATTTCGGAAGATTTTAGAAAATTAGGCTTGAATCCGATGTGTTTTGGGTGATTTGATGTTGTTTGAGGTGTTTTGATGATTGGAACAAGTTTGAATAAGGTTTTAGGATGTGTTGGTGCTTTTGGTTGAGGTCCCGTGGGCCTCGGGGTGAATTCGGATAGTTGACGGGGAGATTTGAAAATTGTTGTAGCTGCTGAAGCTACTGCTTCTAGTGTTTTCGTACCTGCGGTTTGGGGACCGCAGGTGCGACGCTGCACGTGCGGAAGGGGAGGCGCATATGCAGAATGGAGAAGTAGTGTCAGGAGCCGCAGATGCGGTAGGAGGACCGCACCTGTGGAGCCGCAGATGCGGTATGTGGCCATTAAGTGATTTCCGCAGAAGCGGAGGAGTTGACCGCATATGCGGTACCGTAGAAGCGAGTTTTGGACAGCAGATGCAAAAAAGCCTGGGCAGAACATATAAGTTATTTCATTTCGTGAGTTTGAGTTGTTCCACCATTTTTAACTTCGGCTTGAGAGCTTTTGGATGATTTGGAAGGGAGATTTCAAAGGAACTTCGTTAAGGTAAGGATTTTGGACCTAAAACACACTTCTATGGTAGTATTTCATGGATTTAAGACTTAAATTAAGGGAATTAAAGGGCTAAAAATGGTAGAACTAGGGCTTGAGAAGTTGGACTTTTGATTTGGGATTTGAAGGACCATTTGGGGTCGGATTTGAGAACTTTCAATATGTATGAACTCGTGGGGAGATAAGGAACCTATTGGTGTGAAAATTTATTGAGTTTCGAGAAGTGGGCCCGGGCTCGGGTTTTGGTAATTTAGAGATTTGTGCCCTTTATTGATTGTTTTCACTTGGGCTTTGTTACCTTAGCATATTTCGACGTTCTCGTTATGATTTTGGATAGATTCGACGCGCGTGGAGGCTGAATCGAGGGGCAAAGGCATCGCGATCTAGAGATTTAGTTGGTTCGAGGTGAGTAATGATTGTAAATGATGCTCTGAGGGTTTTGAGACCTCAGATTGCACATCGTAGTGATATATTAAGGTGAGACACACGCTTGATGACGATTGTGGGGTCATGCACTATTGGGGATTGTGACTTAGTCCATCCCGATTGATGATTTTACCGCGTGTTTGACTGAAAGTTATTTGCTATCATCATGATTTGGGCTGAATGCCATATTTGGACTTTGCGCCAACTATTTAAACCCTTCGGAGATTTTTATTATTATTTCCTCACTATTTTGACTTATTACTTGAACTCAGTCATGTTAATTTCCACCATTTTCGTACTCAGCCATGTTTACTTAGTTTTAGGACTTAAATGATATTTTAAATAATGTTTGGGCTAAGAAACACTATTTTATTATTGCCTGAGTGGCTTGTGAGGTTTTGTGACTGAGTAAGGCCGAGGGCCTATGTTGTGAGGAAACACTGATACCGATTTGAGGCCGAGGGTCTGAGATATGTATGCCACTAGGTGGTTTGAGATTGATATGAGGCAGAGAGCCTGTTTGTGATGCCATGAGATGGCATGTTATTGCACTTGGGCCGTAAGGGGCCCCTCTAGGAGTATGCACACCCCTAGTGAGTGTGGGTACCCATTGTGATGTGAGATTGAGACCGAGGGGCTGGTACTGATCTGAGATGTTGCCCGAGGAGCGGATTTGTTGATACTGTGCCTGAGGGGCGAACTTCTATTTTCTTACATTATCTGTAAATTACTTGATTTTACTGGTTTTATTGATTTAAATAATTTTACTGTTTCATTATAGAATGCCTTGTGTTTTATGTGTTTTCTTACTCTCAGTCATTATTTATATTTGTTACTCACTGAGTCGGAGTACTCACATTACTCCCTGTACCCTGTGTGCCAATTCAGGCATTGCTGGTTTCGCTCCTGAGTGCTGATTCCTCCAATTCCAGGTGGTTTTCGGAGATTACGAGGTAGTTGTTAACGTTCGTAGCCCCGTGTCTCTACTTCTCTATCATTTTCCATTTCCTTTCAAATAATTTTACTAGTTCTGACTTTAGGAGACTTGTATTTTTGGTCTATAGAAGCTCATAACTTGTGACACCCCGGTTAGGGCTGTGTCGGGTGGCATTTCCGCATTATTATTGATATTTTCCACTTTTTAGTATTATTAAATCATGTTTAGACTATTCTTATGTTGATTAATTTCTTAAAATGAGAATTTGGTGCAATTGACTGGCCTTGTCTTCACGAGAGGCGCTATCACGACCGGGTTCGGGGATGGGTTCGTGACAAGTTAGTATCAGAGCCTAGGTTACATAGGTCTCACGAGTCATGATCAGGTTAGTAGAGTCTCGCGGATCAGTGTGGAGACTTATGTATTTATCCTCGAGAGGCTGCAGAACCTTTAGGAAACACTTCATCTTTTTGAAATTCTTGTCGTGCGAATTTGTTGATCCGAGTACTAAACTTCTATTATTCTATTCTCTCACAGATGGTGAGGACTCGCGCTACCGGACAAGGTGGATGACCACCAGTGCCACCAGTGCCACCAGTGCCACCAGTTGAGGCCACTAGAGGCCGAGGATGCAGTCGTGGTCTTGGTAGAGGCAGAGCAGCGAGGGTAACACCTGTAGATCCACCAGTTGCCCCAGTTCAGGACCAGGTCCCAGCTATGGACGCTCCAGCAGCACCAGCTCAGGCACCAGCTGTGCCCATTGTGATTCCAGGTCTTCAGGAGGCCTTGGCTTAGATCTTAGTAGTTTGCACTGGCCTAGCTCAGGCAGTATCATCCACTATAGTCACAACTACTTCATAGGCCGGGGGAGGCAATCAGACTCCCGCCGCTCGCACGCCTGAGCAGGTCGTGCAGGGACTTCAGGCATCGGGGGACCGTCCAGCCTATCCGGTTGCACCTGCTCAAGACTATGTAGTTCTTGTCATGCCAGAGGATGAGCAGCGCAGGTTGGAGAGGTTTGGTAGATTACAGCCTCCGACCTTCAGTGGCGCAGAGGGCGAAGATGCCCGGGGTTTTATGGACAAGTGTTAGAGGATGCTTCGCACTGCAGGTATTCTGGAGACCAGCGGGGTCGCTTTTACCACCTATCTATTTTCAGGAGCTACTTTCACTTGGTGGGAGGATTTTGAGAGGCGTAGGCCTGTTGGTGCAGCACCCCTTTCCTGGCAGCAATTCTCCGTTCTCTTACTGGAGAAGTACATGCCACAGTCTCGTAGAGAGGAGCTGCATAGATAGCTTGAGTGGTTATGTCAGGAAGAGATAACCGTGTCTCAGTATGAGTTGAGGTTTTTTAAGTTGGCTCGTCATTCCATCTGGTTGGTTTCGACAGATCGAGAGAGGATCGGGAGGTTTGTAGATGGTCTTACTTATTAGCTCCGTATTCTTATGACCACGGAGCGGGTATCTGGAGCTATATTTGAGGAGGTTGTGGATATTGCCCAGGATATTGAGTCTGTTCACCGTCAGGAGCGAGAGGAGAGGGAGGCCAAGAGGCCTCGAGGTTCTGGTAGCTACAGTGGTCCTCCTTCGAGGGGTCAGTTTCAGCGTGGTAGAGGCCGTCCTTTCTGGCCTGCTTAACTAGCTCGCCCAGGATATCGTGGGGGCCATTGGGTCATGGTTCTTTCAGTTCTCATCAGGTCCAGTCATCACTTAGTTCCCTTCCAGCTTAGAGTTCATCCAGTGCTCCATCAGTCTAGGGCTCTTCTATGCCGAGTGCATCTGCTAGTCACTCCGGTGCGAGGGGTTCCCTTCAGTCCCCTTCTCTAGCACCTTGGAGTTGTTTCGAGTGTGGAGAGATGGGTCACATAGTGTCTTCGTCGTCTTGCTAGCTCATCTCATCAGAGGGGTCAGTCATCAACTTCAGCGCTAGTTTCTTCACCACCACCCGCTCAGCCAGCTAGGGGTGGAGGTCAGCCTGCCAGAGGCCATCCCAGATGGGGAGGTCGATTAGGGGGCGATCTAAACCATTTCTATGCACTCCCAAGAACACCCAATGCTATTTCTTCAGATGTTGTTGTTATAGGTATTGTTTCAGTCTACCACAGAGATGCCTCTCTATTATTTGATCCAAGTTCCACCTTTTCTTATGTTTCATCATACTTTACTCGTTATTTGGGTATGCCCCGTGAGTTTCTTACTTTACTTGTTCATGTATCTACCCCGATGGGTGATACTATTGTTGTGGACCGTGTGTACCGATCGTGTGTGGTGACTATTGGGGGTCTGAAGACCCGTGTGGATCTATTACTATTGAGCATGGTGGATTTTAATGTCATTTTAGGCATGAATTGGTTATCTCCGTGTCGCTATTCTAGACTGTCATGCTAAGACAGTCACATTGGCTATGCCGGGTATGCAACGGATCGAGTGGCAAGGTGTGACTGATTATGTTCCTAGTAGAGATATCTCTTTTTTGAAGGCCCAATGTATGGTTGGGAATGGTTGTCTTTCATATCTAGCGTTCGTGTGGGATGTCGGAGCTCAGACTTCAAGTATTGGTTCTGTTCCAATCGTGAGGGATTTTCCCGATATGTTTCCTGCAGACATGCCGGCATGCCACCAGATAGGGATATTGATTTTGTTATTGACTTGGTGCCGGGCACTCAGGCCATTTCTATTGCGTTGTATCGTATGGCACCAACGTAGTTGAAAGAGCTAAAGGAGAAACTTCAGGAACTCCTAGATAAGTGGTTCATTCGGCCTAGTGTGTTACCTTGGGGTGCACCAGTCTTGTTTGTGAATAAGACGGATGGCACAATGAGAATGTGCATTGATTAGGCAATTGAACAAGGTAATAATTAAGAACAAGTATCCTTTGCCTCATATTGATGATTTATTCGACCAGCTTTAGGGAGCGAGGGTATTCTCTAAGATTTATCTCTGTTCAGGTTATCACCAGTTGAAGATCAGGTACTCAGATATTCTCAAGACTGCCTTCAGGACCAGATATGGTCATTATGAGTTCCTTGTTATGTCTTTCGGGCTGACCAATGCCCCAGCAGTATTCATGCATCTGATGAACAATGTGTTTCAGCCTTATCTTGATTCGTTCGTGATTGTCTTCATCGATGATATTCTAGTGTACTCGCGTAGTCAGGAGGAGCACGCAAATCATTTGAAAATTGTGTTACAGAGATTGAGAGAGGAGAAACTTTATGCAAAGTTCTCCAAATGTGAGTTCTAGCTCAGTTCAGTGGCTTTCTTGGGGCACGTGGTGTCCAACGAGGGTATTAAGGTTGATCCGAAGAAGATAGAGGTAGTTCAGAGTTGGGCAGTTGGCCCAGATCGTCCTCAGCCACAGAGATTCGTAGCTTTCTTGGTTTCGTAGGCTATTATTGCCAGTTTGTTCAGGGATTCTCATCTATCGCATCGCCCTTGACCATTGACTCAGAAGGGTACTTTATTTTATGGTCGGACGAGTGTGAGGAGATCTTTCAGAAGCTTAAGACAGCTTTGACCAAAACTCCAGTATTGGTTTTGCCATAAGCTTTAGGCTCATATACCGTGTATTGTGATGCTTCGATAGTTGGGATTGGTTGTGTTGATGCAGGAGGGTAGAGTTATTGCTTATGGTTCTCATCAGTTGAAGCCCCATGAGAAGAACTACC
This sequence comes from Nicotiana glauca, assembly GCA_026770625.1. Taxonomy (NCBI): domain Eukaryota; kingdom Viridiplantae; phylum Streptophyta; class Magnoliopsida; order Solanales; family Solanaceae; genus Nicotiana; species Nicotiana glauca. Next base: position 59,733 of record MU756915.1, read on the forward strand.
CCGTTCATGATTTAGGGTTAGCTGCCATATTTCACACATTGAAGATTTGGAGGCATTACTTGTATGGCGTATCTTGTGAGGTGTTCACTGATCATCGCAGTCTTCAGCATTTATTCAAGAAAAAGGATCTTAATTTAAGGCAACGGAGATGGTTGGAATTGCTTAAGGATTATGATATCACTATATTGTACCATCCGGGAAAGGCCAATGTGGTGACCGATACTTTGAGTCGAAAGGCAGTGAGTGTGGGGAGTTTGGCATATATTCCAGTTGGGGAGAGACCCTTTGCAGTTGATTTTTAGGCTTTGGCCAATCAATTCGTGAGGTTGGATATTTCGGAGCCTAGTCGAGTATTGGCTTGCGTGATTTCTTTGGTCTTTCTTATATGATCGTATCAGAGCACGCCAGTATGATGATCCGCATTTGTTTGTCCTTAAGGATAGAGTTCAGCATGATGATGCTAGAGATGTGACCATCGGTGATGATGGGGTATTGATGATGCAGGGCCAGATTTGTATGCCCAATATGGATAGGCTTTGGGAGTTGATTCTGGAGGAGGCCCATAGCTCGCGGTATTCCATTCATTTGGGTGCCGCAAAGACGTATCAGGATTTGAGGCAACACTATTGGTGGATAAGAATGAAGAAAGACATTGTGGGATTTGTAGCTCGGTGCCTAAATTGTCAGCTGGTGAAATATGAGCATCAGAGACCGGGTGGCTTGCTTTAGCAGATGGATATTCCAGAGTGGAAGTGGGAGAGAGTCACTATGTATTTTGTAGTTGGACTTCCTCGAACTTTGAAGAAGTTCGATGCTATTTGGGTGATTTTGGATTGGCTGACCAAGTCCGCGCACTTCATTCCTATGTGTACTATCAATTCTTCAGAGCGGTTGGCATGGATATATATCTGGGAGATTGTTCATTTGCATGGTGTTCCGGTTTCCCTCATTTCAGATAGAGGTACTCAGTTCACTTTACAGTTTTGGAGGGCCGTGTAGAGAGAGTTGGGTACTCAGGTGGAGTTGAGCATAACTTTTCATCCTCAGATGGACGGGCAGTCCGAGCGCACTATTTAGATATTGGAGGACATGTTGCGTGCTTGTGTCATTGATTTTTTAGGGTCATGGGATGAGTTTCTACCGCTTGCAGAGTTTGCTTATAACAACAACTACTATTCTAATATTCAGATGTCTCCATGTGAGGCTTTACATGGGAGGCGATGTAGATCTCCGGTTAGTTGGTTCGATCCCGGCGAGGCTGGACTATTGGGGACTGATTTGGTGTAGGATGCTTTGGAGAAGGTAAAGGTGATTAAGGAGAGGCTTCGTACAGCGCAGTCGAGGAAAAAGAGTTATGCTGACAGGAAGGTTCGAGATGTGTCCTATACGGTTGGTGAGAAGGTCTTGCTGAAGGTTTCACCCATGAAGGGTGTTATGAGGTTCAGGAAGAAAGGAAAGTTGAGTTCGCAGTTCATTGGGCCTTTTGAGGTGCTTCGGATAATTGGGGAGGTGGCTTATGAGCTTGCCTTGCCACCTAGCTTGTCGAGTGTGCATCCGGTATTTTATGTTTTTATGCTCCGGAAGTATATTGGGGATCCGTCTCAAGTTCTGGATTTCAATACGGTTCAGTTGGATGGTGATTTGACCTATGATGTGGAGCCAGTGGCTATATTGGGTTGTCAGGTTCGAAAGTTGAGATCAATGGATATAGCTTCGGTGAAAGTGCGGTGGAGAGGTCGCCCCATGTAGAAGGCTACCCTTGAGACCAAGCGGGAGATGCAGAGCAAATATCCTCACCTATTTGAGGCTTCAGTTATATTTCTTGACCAGTTCGAGGACAAACATTTGTTTAAGTTGGGGAGAATGTGAGTTACCTCTCTGTTTCCCCCATTTCTGCTTCTTTATGTTTTGTTATCCATGTTTTGTGGTATCGGGTTGGTTGGATCGAGTTCGGAATGAGTTTGGTGAAGTTTGAGACACAGTCTCTTTTAAGGAAGTTTAAGTTAGAAAAGTCAACCAGATGTTGACTTATGTGTTAGAGGGCTCATATTTGAGTTCTGATGGTTCGGTAAGGTTGGGAGGTGATTTGTGACTTATGAGTGTGATCAGAATGGGTTTTGGATGTTTGGAGTAGATTTAGGCTTGAATTGGCGAAGTTGAGATTTTGGTGATTTCCGGTTGATATGCGAGATTTTGATATAGGGGTCAGAATGGAATTCAGAGAGTTGCAGTACCTTCATTGTGTTATTTGGGATATGTGTGAAAAATTTCAGGCCATTCGGACATGGTTTGGTTGGGTTTTTGATCAAAAGCGTATTTCGGAAGATTTTAGAAACTTAGGCTTGAATCCGATGTGTTTTGGGTGATTTGATGTTGTTTGAGGTGTTTTGCGAATTGGAACAAGTTTGAATAAGATTTTAGGATGTGTTGGTACTTTTAGTTGAGGCCTCGGGGGTCTCGGAGTGAATTCAGATGGTTGACGGGGAGATTGGAAAATTGTTGCAGCTGCTGAAGTTGCTGCTTCTGGTGTTTACGCACCTGTGGTTTGGGGACCGCAGGTGCGGCGCCGCACGTGTGGAAGGGGAGGCGCAGATGTGGAATGGAGAGGCAGTGTCAGGAATCGCAGCTGCGGTAGGAGGACCGCACCTGCGGAGCCGTGTATGTGGCTGGTGGACAGCAGATGCAGTATGTGGCCATTAAGTGATTTCCGCAGAAGCGGAAGAGTTGACCGCATATGCGGTACGACAGAAGTGGGATTTGGACCGCAGGTGCGGAAAAGCCTGGGCAGAACATATAAGTTATTTCATTTCGCGAGTTTGAGTTGTTCCACCATTTTTAACTTCGGCTTGAGAGCTTTTGGATGATTTGGAAGGGAGATTTCAAGGGAACTTCGTTAAGGTGAGGATTTTGGACCTAAAACACACTTCTATGGTAGTATTTCATGGATTTAAGACTGAAATTAAGGGAATTAAAGGGCTAAAAATGGTAGAACTAAGGCTTGAGAAATTAGACTTTTGAATTGGGATTTGAAGGACCATTTGGGGTCGGTTTTGAGAACTTTCAATATGTATGAACTTGTGGGGAGAAAAGGAACCTATTGGTACAAAATTTTTTGAGTTTTGAGAAGTGGGTTGGGGGCTCGGATTTTGGTAATTTCGGGATTTATGCCCTTTATTGATTGTTTTCGCTTGGGCATTGTTCCCTTAGTATATTTTGACGAGCTCGTTCTGATTTTGGATAGATTCGACGCGCGTGGATGCCGATTCGAGGGGAAAAGGCATCGCGATCTAGAGATTTAGCCAGTTCGAGCTGAGTAATGATTGTAAATGATTCTTTGAGGGCTTGAGATCCCGGATTGCACATGGTAGTGCTATATTGAGGTGAGACACACACTTGATGACGAGCGTGGGGTCGTGCACTATTGGGGATTGTGACTTAGTCTATCCTGATTGATGATTTTACCGCGTATTTGACTGATACTTATTTGCTATCATCATGATTTGGGTTGAATGCCGTATTTGGGTTTCGCGCCAACTATTTGAACCCTTCGGGGAATTTTATTATTATTTCATCACTATTTTGACTTATTAATTGAACTCAGTGATGGTAATTTTTACCGTTTTTATACTCAGCCATGTTTACTCAGTTTTAACACTTAAATGATATTTTAAATAATGTTTGGGCTAAGATACACTATTTTATTGTTGCCCGAGTGGCTTGTGAGGATTTGTGACTGAGTAAGGCCGATGGCCTATATTGTGAGGAAATACTGATACCGTTTTGAGGCTGAGGGCCTAAGATATGTACGCCACTAGGTGGTTTGAGATTGATATGAGGCCGAGAGCCTGTTTGTGATGCTACGAGATGGATTATTATTGCGCTTGGACCGTAAGGGGCCCCTCCAGGAGTCCGCATACCCCCAGTGAGCGCGGGTACCCATTGTGATGTGAGATTGAGCCCGAGGGGCAGATTTGTTGATTCTCTGCCCGAGGGGCGAACTTTTATTTCCTTACTTTATCTTTATTATCTGTCAATTACTTGATTTTACTGGTTTTATTGATTTTAAATGAATTTATTGCTTCATTATAGAATGCCTTTTGTTTTACGTGTTTTCTTACTCTCAGTCATTATATATATTTGTTACTCACTGAGTCAGAGTACTCACATTGCTCCTTGCACCCCGTGGGCAGATTCAGGTGTTGCTGGTTCCGCTGCTGAGTGCTGATCCCTCCAGTTCCAGGCGGTTTTCAGAGATTACGAGGTAGCTGTTGACGTCCGTAGCCCCGTGTCTCTACTTCTCTATCATTTTTCCATTTCCTTTCGAACAATTGTACTAGTTATGACTTTAGCAGACTTGTATTTTTGGTCTATAGACACTCATGACTTGTGACACCCCAGTTAGGGCTTTGTCGGGTGGCATTTCTGCAGTATTATCGATATTTTCCGTTGTTTAGTATTATTAAATCATGTTTAGACTATTCTTATGTTGATTAACTGCTTAAAATGAGAATTTGGTTCAACTGGCTGGCCTTATCTTCACGAGAGGCGCCATCACAACCGGGTTCGGGGTTAGGGTCGTGACATTACTTTTAGTTTATTACGTTTCATAAAATTTAAAAAAAATACAAATATAGTTCCACTTTTCAAAAATACTAGAATTTTTGGTAGGAATATTATCTTAATTTTGCGATAATTGTAATCCAATCCCATTTTTATTTTTTAGTATAATATTTGAAAAATACAAAAAAAGATTTGTTTTAACGGTTAATTTTATTTTTATTGTTATTTCCACTTAAGTAGGATTAATTAGTATGTGTGGGTAGTATTTTTAGTCTTGTTCAATGAAAAAGAATCTAATTTTTTAGTCCATTTTCGGAATTAATCCCTTAGCCCATACCCCCACTCATAAAAAAAGAACCCTAGAAACCCTTCTTCTTGGACACCTAAGCTTCAGCACACCCTAACCGAATTCCCCTTCACCAAGAAGACAGCCGTCGCCAGCCATCTGACCATTAGCGACACCCCTCCTCTCTAACTCCTTCTATCACCTAGCACACCACCCTTCCACAAACCCTAACCTCCATTAACCTAGACCACAGTCGTCTCCCGCTGTACAGCCTCTCACCAGCCACCCCACTGCTCCCTCACCAATAAAAAGCAACAGCCGAAGACCCCCATTATCTCTTCAAGTCATCAGTCGCCCACACCCCTAAGAGATGAGCGACCCACCCTCCTCCATCTAAACCGCCACCAGCGACTCAACCCAACCTGCCGAAAAAGCTACAGCCTCCGTTGTTCCCCACCAGAACCGCCTGAAAACCCGCTCCAATTGTCCCCTCTTTAATTTCTATGTGAACTATGTTTTGATCTGACCTGAGTGTTGTGTGCTTGGCTACCGAGATAAACTTTGTTTTTTCTTTGTGGGCTTTGTTAGTGAAGTAATTAAGTATTTCCTTTGGTTCTAATTTGATCATGTCGGTTATTGGGAGGGGGCATCTTTGTTTCGTATTCAATTGGTTTGTGTCAACCTTGAACTAGACTAAAGATTAAATCTCGCATGAGTTCCTCCATAGTGAAACGGGAAACTGAGGTTCGATGTTCAGTGTCAGTCACCGATTCCTATTTGCGGCTGTGGTTTGTATCATTTTGAGTTGAAAATAGTGAAAAATCAATTTTCCGACTATATTGAGGTCCAACTCTTTCATCCTCTATTCATTTTATTCAAACTTAATGTTAGATGTTTCTTTGGTGATGTGATTTCGTTGTTTGTGTAACTGTTCTTCTTGGTTTTGAATTTTCTTGCTTAGCAATCTGCTCGTGTTTACTCAAATTGGTTATAGTCGAACTTGATTTTATCACAATATAGAAAATGGGTTGTTATTCATCAACTAAACTACATCAAATTAGAATAAAGGGGTTCGTGTGCTAAAATTTATGAAATTGAGCTTTTAGTTGTTTATTGCTTTATTACTTGCCTATACTCGCTAGGAGCATGCTTAGGCCGTTCGCTCGGGTAGACAAATTTTAGGATGCTTTATTTATTTTTTAGAGTTGAGAGGTTGTTCCCTTTAGTTCATATTCATGGGATTTGCCCGTAGACTTTGTATATATTTTATCCAGGGTATGTGATAAGTTAGGATTTTCACGTATTTTATGCCCCTACTTGCCTATGCTTTGGTTATAAATTGCTACAAAGTAGTCCCAAAATGGTCACAAGTTGTGCTTGATTGCAGGTTTGATCGACAAAGTGATGAAATGTCAAAAGATCGGCTCAAAAGGGGTGAAACCTTCTCAAGTGTCAAAGATTAAGTGAACTGAGGAAAAGTGGACCTAATACGGACCGCGCAAAAGCAACCGCGGCCGCACTAGGAGGTTCAGAGACATGGCTAGTTTGGACTTAAGGCTATGAGGCCGTAGTACGTTTCTCACGGTCCGCGGTCAGGCTCCGTGGCCGCATTACACTTTTGTGCGGTCCGCGGATATGAGGTTCAGAGAGGTTGACAAATGACCAAGCCCAAGCAATGCGGTCCGCAGTCGGTCCAGCACGGACCGCGCTAGATCCTTTCCGCGGACGCGGTACACTTTTACACGGTCCGCGTCCTCAAGTTCAGAGAAGAAAATAGTTGAAGTCCAAGAGCCAGTGCGGCCGCGGTCTATTTTGTGGGCCCGAACTGACCCCACAGGGGTATCTTTGTCCAGTTTTTTCGGACTAGTATAAATAGAACATTTTACCATTTTTAGGTTATCTTTTTGTACTTCAGACATGAGCTGCGCTCATGGGAACACTATTGTAGCCATTTTTGGCACTTTTTCTTTAATTTAACGATAGATTCTTGTAGTTTCTTTTTAGTAATTAATTAATATGCTTAGTTCTTCATCCATTTCTTCATTTTCTTCCTTAATTATGTGTAGCTAAACCCATTAGCTAGGGTTGTAGCTTAACCCTAGTGTGGGTAATTGATGGGTGTTGCCATCTAGGGTTAGATTCACTATGGGTAATTTCTATTTGGGTTGATTTTATGTTTTAATTGAGAATTGGTGGTTGCAAACACTGATTCAAGCTTTGTGGGTTTAACTCTTCTTGAGAAAGAGATTCTATGACCCCAAAATTGACCCAATAAGTAATTGGGATGGACTCATGAGAAATGATAGTCCCAATTAACGGGTTAAATCTCGAGAGAGTAATCACCCTACTTGAACCCTAGTTGCTTGGTCTAATTTGCCTACCCATTTGGTCTTGAGAGAGTTAATTAGGCAAAATCGCTCTATCTACCGAGAGGTGTGAGAATGGGTAAAATTGTGCAATGATTATAGCACAAGTCCCAAATATGTCAATCGAATCCTAGTAACATCTACCCGTCAATTAGCCACATAGGTGATGTCACGACCCTAGTGCCCTTCTTCCTATTAGATACAACTTACCAATGTTCTCGTAGCATAATTTAGTGTTAATCATTAGTTTTATAAAAATAGTTATAAAAATCAAAAACCAAAAATGTTTGAAGCGACATTAGGAGTACAAACACATATCTAGACTAGATGGAAAATCCAACTCCACTACTAGCTCCCTGAGGAAATCGATCCCGACCTCTATCCGGGTAAGAGCTATTGCGACCCACTCTTCCTACCATAGTGTAGCATCAGTCGGCAGCGATCACTTTTTGGCACTGTTGTTGGGGAGCTTACGGTGTTTACTATCTATTTAGTTAGTTTTGTGTATTGATTCTCTTTCCTTTTTGTTTACTAATTTTGTTTGCGTCGATCAATTAGGTACAAATGGCTTTTAATACAAATGAACCTCTTGGAAATGTGGTCGCAGGGGAGGAGGTTGATGATCTTGAACAAGAAGAGGTATTACCTCAAGCTCAAAGGAGAGGCCGAAATGCCAATGCAAATGCTAATCCGAATGAGAATATTCCAGATCCACTTCCGCCGCCACCAAGAGTGGCTCCATGAGTTCTACGTAATCAAGGGTACGCAATTGCCATTGTTCCTCCCCGAATCCGGGTGGGGAACTTTCAAATCACAAATGTCATGTTGACCTTGCTCGAGCAAAGAGGATATTTTACGAGCGCCTCCAATCAAAATGCCTACAAGCACTTGAAGGTGTTCGTAGATACATGTCGGAGGATACGTTGAGATCGAGGCTTTTCCCATTCTCTCTTCGGGGTAAATCATTGGATTGGTTAGAAAGGCTCCCCAATCATTCTATCACAACATGGGATGAATTGGCGGACAAATTTATTGCCAAGTTCTTTTCTCCAAGTCATATGGCGGCTCTTCAGGATAAAATTATAGCTTTCAAGCAAAAGCCAACGGAACCTTTGCACGAGATATGGGAAAGATATAGAACAATGGTGAAAGAGTGCCCTAATAATGACAGGATCGAGGCGATGATACAACAAACTTTTTATCGGGGCATCAACACCACGAATCAATGCATTGTGAACCAATTGGCCGGAGGGAACTCTATGAAATTTTCTTACCAAGAGGCATGTAATGTACTTGATGAAATGGACGACATGTCTTCACATGGCAAAGCCGAGTAAATGTGCCTCAAGGTGACCCCACGGTCATCCACTTGCATAAGGAATTGCACGATCATGGCCAAGCTATTGCCGAGATTACAACAACTATGAATCAATTGGAGAAGGCACAGTTGCAACAAGTCCAAAACCCGCGCCAAGTCAATGCAATGGAAGGTGTTTCTATGTTGAAAAGGAGGCAAAGAGGGCAACAACAACCTCAAGGTAATTGTGAGCAATTTGACAACAACAATGATGGTGGTGGTTATTCAAATGAGTGCTATGATGATCAAAGCAAAGAAGTCAAATATATCAATAACTACCAATGGAATAAAGGAAATCAAGGGAATCAACAATGGCGTCCCCAAGGAAATTGGGGCAATCAACAAGGCGGTGACAATTGGAACAATAACAACCAACAACAAGGTGGTGGAAATTGGAATAATAATCAAAAAAACAATTGGGGTAACCAAGGTAACAATCAAAGCAATTGGAACGGGAATAATAATAATTGGAGCAACAACAACAATCAAGAAGGGTGGAATAATATCGGAAACCAAGGCAATCAGAGAAGGCTTTCAAAGGCCCCCCATGTACCAACAACCGAACAATCCACCTCCTTTTCCTTCTCAAGGACCAAGTTCTTCCTGGAGTGATATGGGGAGAATTGAGAACATGTTCGAGCAAATGATGAAAAAGAATCAAGATTCCGATGCACAATTGGCTTCTCACAACACTTATATCCGGAACTTGGAGGTGCAACTAGGGAAAATTTCTCAAGCTTTGAACACTTGCCCCAAGGGTTCTCTACCAAGTAATATGGTAATGAACCCGAAGGGTGGGAATAACAACCATGTGATGGTGGTTACAACTAGGAGTGGAAGAGGTGGTGATGTGCATGCCTCGAGAGAAAAGCGATTCGTAGAGGAAAATGTTATGTTGCATGATGATGATGTGCCTATGAATGTTGATGATGTGGTTGAACAAAATGTGAACAATGATGTGTGGATTGATATTGATGACGAGATTGAGGTGGAAACACAAGATGCCATAAACCCGTCTAGGGAACACGTGATTGATATGCCCGAGCTGGTGGTGCCCAAAGCCAAGGCACCCTTTCCTAAACCACCTCCACCTTATCCTTAACGGTTAGCAAAGCAAAAGAGTGACAACTACTTCAAAAAAATTATTGAAATGATGAAAAGCTTCACAATCAATGTCCCTTTGGTTAAGGCACTTGAGCAAATACCGGGGTATGCAAAGTTTATGAAAGATTTGGTAACAAAGAAGAGGTTAATGGAGTGTGAAACAATTAAGATGACTAATCAAGTAAGTGCCACAGTGAATTCAATGGCACCTAAGCTTGAGGATCCCGAAGCTTTTACTATCCCTTGTACTATCGGTAGTGCGGATTTTGCTAAGGCCCTTTGTGACTTGGGGCTAGCATTAATTTGATGCCGTACTCGGTCTTCAAGACTTTGGGAATTGGAAAACCTGGACCTACCTCAATGAGACTTCAAATGGCGGATCGACCAATGAAGCGACCCTTGTTCATAATTGATGATGTTCTTGTCTGTGTTGATAAATTCATATTGCTGGTCGACTTTGTCATATTGGATTGTGAAGTGGACTGTGAAGTGTCGATTATTCTTGGGAGACCTTTTCTAGCTACGGGGAAGGCATTGGTGGATGTTGAAGCGGGTGAGTTGACATTCCAAGTGGGAGATGAAAATGTGGTATTCCATGTTTGCAAATCAATGAGACAACCCAATAGCACGGAGGTGTGTTCATTTGTGGACATTGTCACAGCTTTGATAGTGGATGACACAAGTTCCATGATCAATGTTGAAGATTCTTTTGAGGCCGTGCTTCTTAACATGGATGTCAATGATAATGCTAGTAGAGTGGAGTGTGTGAATGCATTTCATGATATGGGTTCATATTCATATGAGCCTAGGAAGTTATCTTTGGATATTGAAAACCACAAAACTCCACCAACAAAGCCATCGATTGAGGAGCTACCGGTGTTGGAGTTGAAGCCACTTCCTCCACACCTCAGGTATGAATTCTTGGGTTCAAATTATACTTTACATGTTATTCTTTCATCTTGCTTAACTAACGTGTAGGTTGACGCCACTTTGGCGGTTATTCAAAAGCGCAAGAAGGCGATTGAATGGACATTGATCGATATTGGGGGTATAAGCCCCACCTTTTGCATGCATAAAATCATCTTGGAGGAGGATGCAAAGCCTTTACTTGAACATCAAAGAAGACTAAATGAGGCAATGCAAGAGGTAGTGAAGAAAGAAGTTATCAAATGGTTAGATGCTAGTCTGGTTTATCCTATCTCCAATTCATGGACTTCTCCGGTGCAATGTGTACCAAAGAAGGGTGGGATGACTGTGGTGACCAATGACAACAATGAGCTTATTCCTACTCGGACAGTGACGGGTTGGAGAGTTTGTATGGATTACCGGAAGCTGAACAAGGTGACTAGAAAAGATCATTTCCCATTGCCATTCCTTGACCAAATGCTTGAACGTCTTGCGGGTCAGGCTTTCTATTGCTTTCTATATGGTTACTCGGGGTACAATCAAATTCTAATTTCCATGGAGGACCAAGAGAAGATGAACTTTTCATGTCCTTATGGCACATTCGCTTTCTCGAGAATGCCATTTGGATTGTGTAATGCTTCGGCGACCTTCCAACATTGCATGATGGCTATTTTCACTGACATGGTAGAGGATATCTTGGAGGAATTCATGGATGGTTTCATTGTGGTTGGGGATTCTTTTGAGGAGTGCTTGGTAAACTTGGATAGAGTGTTGGCTCGGTGTGAAGACACCAACTTTGTTCTAAACTGGGAAAAGTGCCATTTTATGGTAGAAGAAGGTATAATGTTGGGTCACAAGATCTCGAAGAGAGGAATTGAAGTTGATAAGGCCAAGATAGAGGTCATTTCGAGGCTTCCTCCCTCTACTTCTGTCAAAGGGGTGAGGAGTTTTCTTGGGCACGCGGGTTTCTACCAATGGTTCATCAAAGATTTTTCTAAGGTAGTTAACCCGTTGTGCAAGTTGCTACAGAAAGATGTTCGAAACATGGCTAAAGTTCTTGTTCGATGAGAGTTGTTGTTGCTCCCAAATGCACACGCAAGTATACGTGATCGTACAAGTAATAAAATGATAAGTCGAGTGTCGACCCACAGAAATTTATATTAACTACTCACTAACGCACCTATATTGTTATTCCGTCAAGCCAAGTTCGAATTCAAGATGTTTAGTTATGCTAATTATAATTTTTAAGTAACAACTAACTTATCAAGTATCGAGTTGATTGTTGTGTAATTAATAGAGACAAATTTTCCAGGGTTGTGATTTATTCACCAATTGTATTGTGTTTTAATTAACTATCCTTTTCATATAATTCACTCATGATTGTTAATTAGTCGATAAATGCTCTCATAGCCTTCTCCCGAAGTACTACTCACGTATTCTCAATAGATTAACATATATATTCCTATGTCAATCTATTAAGAATGCATTAAAATCACGACATTTAATTAAGCAAGGTGATTAGGTATATTCCTATCCTAACCACAAATCTGCTCCCCTTAAGGGTTAAAATCATGCTCTCTTTAATTCTTCTCTAATCTAAACATGGCTTTTCCAAGCATAGCATAGATAGTAATAAAACTTAACTGCTGGCCAAACAATTAAGCAATTAAACATAGAATTGAAGAAACAACAATATATGAATGAATTATAATCAAGATCAAGTTAATTTCAAACCACAATATTCATGGCTAAATCACAACCCCAGAACAATGG
>MU756927.1:496-17885 GCA_026770625.1 Nicotiana glauca
TGGTCCTCACCTGACCTCCCTCACAACCAAACAAGCATTGGTTAGGTTCAAATCGAACCCAAACCGTTTGAACCCCAACATGAGCCCCAAGAGCCCTAGAAGAAATTCAAGCCCGTTTTGAAGATTTTGGTGGTTCAATGGGCTTTAGTCGAAATGTTCTCAATTGAGAACATTCGATTAATGCCCGTTTGGCCTCAAAAATCTCGAGTCCGAGTTGGTCCCAAGCCTGTTTGGTTCCGGATTACTCTTCTCAAGGTACACAGTTTGAACTCGTGTTGGAGCAGATTTGAACTGAAGTTGAAATAAAAATACTCACTGGTCTCTTATCATTTGAATCATTGCTGTCTGCTTCATGGATAGTTTAATTTGTCATATGTAGTTGTTTAAATTTCAAAGTAGGTATATGCATATAACTCGGACCGTTTGTATTTTATCTAAACTCATGGATTGTAAAAAATGAGTTTTATGTCTTTCTGAGCATGCTGAAACTGTTAGGCATTAGCGTTAATTTGATTTGGTTTATAGTTCACAATTCGTGATGGGTAACGGGTGGATAAAAATAATAAGTTGAATAGACGATTTCCCATCCGATAAAGAATTGCCGAATTATTTTTGTGACATAATAACTAGTCTCTTCATCAGCTTGTTGGCCCTTCGTTAAATCACTTGTCCCAATTCAGTAAACCGGGCCCGAATAAATAGTTACAATCTAATTTGACAAGAAATTTGATATGTATATATGTAAAATCAGAAGATAGATAAATGCCCGCCTCATATTAAAAGGTCTCGTTTGAATCAAATGCCCTCTTTCAACTGATTGGTAGAGAATTAATTAAGATCGGAATCACCTCATGCATTATCGCTTTTGTAGAGTAATTAGAAATAATTTCGAACGGACATCTTTTTGCGTGAATAAAAATGTTGTTGAGCTTAGGTAACCGTCCTACCCGGTATGAGTTTAAATGAATGACCCAGGCACACATTCGATTTGCATATTCGTTAGCGGGCGGGTCCAGATTGAGATTAGACCCGTTCTGTTTAAAGGTCTAAATGTATAGTTTTCGTTTAATGAAAGTGGTTTAAAGTTGATTAAAAGCACATAGGTTATAACATGTATTAAAAATCAGATATTTTGGCCATTTATAATAGTTTAAGCGACCGTGCTAGAACCACGGGATCCGAGGGTGCCTAACACCTTCCCTCGGGTCAACAGAATTCCTTACTTAGAATTTCTGGTTCGCAGACTTCATTTTGAAAGTCGAAATTTCCTCGGCTCGGGATTTAAATAAATCGGTGACTTGGGATACCTTAATTTATTCCAAGTGGCGACTCTGAAATAAATAAAATAATCCCGTTTCGAATATTGTCACTTAAATTGGAAAAACTCCTTTATACAATCCCTCGAAAAGGGGGCGCGCCGAAAGGAGGTGTGACAGTTAGACAACTACTTTCTAGTGGAATTATCACTATTGGTTATGTAAGATCAAAGGATAATGTGGTGGATCCTCTTACAAAAGGCTTAACTAGAGAGGAAGTTGTGAAATCATCTAAGGGAATGGGACTATGGACGAGGACAAGTCAACATGGCAGTAACTCTGCATAGAATTTTGGATATTCTGAGGTCTAGGTTCAAGGAGCTCAAACAAAGTTGTGATTGACCAGTTCAACATTGTCAAAGTAAAATCTTTGGTCCATTCTCGCGATGAAGACAATGTTCAGTAACAATAGAACTTTACACGTTCTTTAATGATTACCTAAGTTTGATGTGGTATTTATCAAATAGTGCCAATCTAAAGGATTACACATTTAGTAATCACCTATGTAAGTGTGAAGTGGAAGCCGCTTCAATGAGAATTCTGTAAGGCCAATTTTCTACGCAATTATGAAGCCAGGCGGTGTTCATGGCTGAAACGAACACAACAGTGAGAACCAAAAGACTGTTAAGGGTTGGTTTTGTGATATATGGTTGTCTACGTATACACTAAAGTTCGACGGTTCAAAGATATTAAATCTACCGATTGACCGAGTATATCCGACATATATTCACTACGGAAAGTTCAAAGGGAAACCTACTTATCCTTATGCAATTAATCCTTACTTACAAATCACACAGCTTTCATCTATGATCATTCTTGTTACAGCCATTCCCATTCGTGTGGGGGATCGTTAGACTTTAAATACTTTAAGAATTGGGCTTTAAAAGTCTAAGAGTGTGAATTGGAAATGGTAGAAAATAAAATGGAGGAAAATGAAATTTTGAATGAAGTCAGCTTTTGTCTTTAACTTTGTCCCTCATTGGTGAGGGACAACTACATTTGTGTGTGTATATATAGGATCACTTCTTAGAGATCTTAAAAGGAGTTGAAGAGAATGAACCCTCGCGCCGTCGTCGTCGCTCGCTCGGCTCGGCTTCGGCTTCGGCTTCGGCTTTGGATTTGATTTGGATTCTTGAACAGACATCACACCTCTTCCGATAATTGCCTATAAATTCTGAGGAATGGCTGCATTTTTGAAACACTAAAAAATTACAGAACTTCCTTCTGAAAATCCTGCATTCTATTTTGCAGAATCTCTTCTAAATTCGTAAGTGTGATTTTGCTCCGTTCTTTGAGTTCGTTGGTATCCTGCAGTTTGTATTGCCACTGTTGCAAGAAGGTTTATTTTGTTTCATCCTAGGAGGATTTAATCCATTACCTTGGCAACGTGTGAGTGGGTTAAAATTCCTTAAGGTCGCACAATCAAATTGTGGACTCGGAATACTTTTTATACTTTACTGTTTTCCCAGTTTTTTCTTCTAACAATCTTTCTGATTTTATGTTTTAACAAAGCAGCAACTACAACTAGTGCTCGTCAATATAACTTTGTCCTGAACAGTTTATCAATTACTTAAAGTTATATGGAGTGACTGTAATTTTTCAGAATATGAAAAATAAAATAAATTTAATTACTATCTTAGTAATCGTGTTAAAAAAACATAACACCTAATTCCGGAGAAAGCATAGTCACATAATACCTAATCTTATCCATGAAAAATATAATTTTTTTTAAAAAGAATATATTAAGTCCATTACTCAAATGTGTATAGGGTCAAATTCTGCCCACTACAGTAGCAACAACCCATGACTAAGCAGTAGTCGTTGTGTGGGTACGACCTCAGAATGTCGAAGCGAAAACGTGTCCTTAAGTCTCGACGTCCCCTCGAAGGCACGTGATCTACCCCTATATTATTTTATTATTTCGAGGGGGTTCTTCTGTTATATAAAGGAGGATCCTAATGTTGTAAAAGGGGGATCAGATCTTTTCTAATACAAGCTCTCTCTCTCTATCTCTCTTTCTCTCTCTACCTCTTATTCTCTGGAACACTCAATCTACCAAAAACAATAAGATATATAATTTACATTTCTAGGTCTTATTATTTTCGATTACGATTTACCTTTGATCTATTTTTTATTGTATTTACTTACAAAGTTTTTGTTAACTTTCGAGTCAAACAATTTGGCGCCGTCTGTGGGGATTTCGGCAATCGAAATCATAGTTTGCTCCTAGAATATAAAAAACAACCACCTTTCTTCACACCCTACTGAAATCGAAAAATTGCAGAAAATGACGCAAGATTTGAAAGCAATAGCAGGAGTCACAACCAACCTCATAGGCCCCCTCAATGAGGCTGGCAGAGAAAACATCTTGAGCACAACGCCTGGTAGCACTCAAAAGGGAGAAATCTCACCCTCTCCATCTGAAGATTTGACAATCTTGCACGAGAAGGGAGCTTCCACGTCTGTACTCAAAGAAACACCACCCCCGGTGGTCAAAAAGCTACTGGAAGAGTGGCTGATGAACACCCTAGGCAGCTTGCTTGAAAAATGGCCCCAAAAGCAACATCAAGAACCCGTTGACGACAGACATCACTACCACCAGTGAACCCGATACAGTACGTACAAACAACAACCACACCAATGACCAGACCAGCGATGCACACTTGCAGTCATCCTTAAAAACATGGTGGAAATGGAGAATGAAAACAAGGCACTTTGGGATCAAATGAAAGAGCATCAGGAAAGAGTAGAAAAAATTCCCCGTGCTCCTAAGTTACTACCGAAGCGTGACGTGAGAAGATTCGTCGAACAACCATATAGCGAGGAAGCTGCACCTCATCTGATCCCAAAAACCTTCAAGATGCCCCCTTACTTAAGGATATATGACGGGACAACAGACCCCGAATACCACCTAATCCATTATGTGACCGCTGTCAAGTGTAACGATCTGTCAAAGGAACAGGTACCATCCGTACTGCTGAAAAAGTTTGGAGAAATGTTTGGGGGGGGGGGTTAACATGGTACTCGCTGCTGCCAGCCAGAACGATATCAACATTCGAAGAAATGGCAGATAAGTTCTCCACCGCCCATGCAGGAGCAAAGAAAGCAGAGGCTAGGGTCAATGGTATCTTCGCTATCAGACAAACAACAGGTGAGGGACTTAGGGACTTCCTGGCCAGATTCAACAGAGTAAGGATGAGCCTACCAAACGTATCAGAAGGCATGGCGGTCGCAACTTTCCAAAATGGGTTGAGCAGAGATGGTTCGAAAGCAACCAAAAAGCTACTGAGCAGACTCTTGAAGCATCCTCCCACCACATAGGAGGAGATCCATAACACCTACTGTGTCGAGGTACGAGCAGATGAGGATGACCTCAATGGACCAACCCAGCGGCTCACGACGATACAGTCAGAGGCAAGGAGGGATCGACGCAGCGAGGGCCGGCGGGAACAATCCTCGCGCTTCAACAAAGAAAGGCATCAGACTTACATCAGATCCTTGCATCCACCACCACCAAGACACATAGAAGCACTGCAGCGACATGTCGCCCCACTCCGTAATGAAAGAGGTATGCCCTCTTTATTATCTGCCCATTACTTGTGTGTGTCTCCCTAAAAAATAGTGTACGCACTGGAGAAGCTGGGCACCAAGGTACAATGGTCGCAGAAAATGAAATCAGACCCCGCCACGAGGAAGTCAAACATCCTGTGCGAGTTCCACCAGGAACGAGGGCACAAAATCGAAGATTGCATAGGGCTACGACAGAAGGTAGTCAGAATGTTGAACCAAGGATACTTGAGGGAGCTGCTCAGCAATAAAGGAAAGATCAACTTCGCACGAGGGCAGGAACAACCTCAAGGGCCGCCAAGGCCACCTTTGCCAGCACGCACCATCAACATGATCGTCGGAGGAGGTGACGATTCAGCAATCAACCATGTAAAATTCACCACCTCGCACAAACTGAAACGAACAATTGTCCACGAATGGTATGACGATTTCGAAGAAAGTATCACCTTCGATAAGTCTGATGTCGACGGTTTGTCTTTTCCTTATTATGATGCTTTGGTCATAACTTTACGTATTGGTGACACTGATGTTAAGAGAATCGTGGTTGATGACGGAAGTGGCGCTTGTATTATCCATCCAAGAGTCCTCACGCAAATAAGGCTCGAAGATAGGATAGTACCACGTTGCACAACATTGACAGGTTTTAACAATGCAGTGGAACGAACCTCCGGGGAGGTATCATTGCCGATTTTAGTAGGAGGAGTTACACTGGAAACCATTTGCCAAGTCATGAATCAAGAAACAGCCTACAACGCCATTATAGGATGCCCATGGATACACGCCATGCGGGCAGTCCCCTCAAGCTTCTACCAAGTGATCAAGTTCCCCACCCCTTGGGGAGTATTTAGCATTCGGGGCGAGCAGCGCACCGCGCAAAAATGCTACCGAATCGCTCAAGATTGCTCACACACCAAACAGTTGAAAGGAGCAAGTGCGGAAGCATAGCAATCAGCCGTGTCGGGGATTAAAGTCGACCCGACAACAAAAGCCATCAAAGATCCGGATATCATAGAAGCCTGCAAAGCAACGGTTGAGGATCTCGACCCAGTAAAACTGGACAGCACTGACCACACAAAGAAAGCCTACATCGGACACAGCCTCTACGATCCAAGTAAATACCATGAATTCCTAACCAACCACGCATATCAATTTGCTTTTTCTCATTCAGATATGCCGGGGATACCAAGAGATATCGCCACCCATAAGCTGAACGTTGATCCACTATACCCACCCATGCGGCAAGTTAGAAAAAAGTTCAATACCGCAATAAACGAGGCCGTCAGCGAAGAGGTAGATAAGCTACTAGCCAACAGGTCCATAAGGGAATCAAAATATCCCCAATGGGTCGCCAATGTCGTTATGGTCAAAAAGAAAAACGGGAAATGGAGGATGTGCGTTGATTTTACCGACCTCAACAAAGCGTGCTCGAAGGACTCATTCCCGTTACCTCACATCGACAAGTTGATCGACGCCACAGCAGGACATGAGCTGCTAAGCTTCTTGGATGCCTACTCCGGCTACAACCAAATCATGATGGCCGAGGAGGACCAAGAAAAGAAAACCTTCATCACCCACTAGGGGTCATATTGCTACAAGGTGATGCCTTTCGGACTAAAAAATGCAGGAGCTACGTATCAGAGACTGGTTACCAGAATGTTTAAGGAATAGCTTGGCAAGACCATGGAAGTCTACATCGACGATATGCTGGTAAAATTGGCAAACAAAGAAGACTACCTCGACCATCTGAAAGAAGCCTTTGAGATACTACGACAGTATGGGATGAAACTGAACCCAGAAAAGTGCTCCTTCGGTGTAGCATCAGGGAAGTTTCCTCGTATCACAATGAGGTATCGAAGTCAACCCGGACCAGATCAAGGTAATAGACGCAATACTGAGACCTTAAACAGCAAAAAATAGGTACAAAAGCTGACAGGGCGAATAGCCGCCCTATCCAGGTTCATCTCACGAACCTCCAACAGATGCCATAAATTTTTCAACGTACTGAGGAAAGATCAAGGACTACAATGGAATGAGGAATGCGCCGAGGCTTTGAAAAAATTAATAGAATACCTGTCTTCGCCACCATTGGTAGTTAAAGCGAACCTTGGCAAACCCTTGTTAGTATACTTGGCGGTGTCTGAAGTCACTGTCAACGCAGTCCTGGTCCGTAAAAATAAAGGTACGTAGTCTCCTATATACTATATCAGCAAAACCCTAGTGGACGCCGAAATACGGTATCCACACCTCGAGAAGATGGCCCTGGCACTAGTCGTAGCTTTACGAAAGCTTAGACCTTACTTTCAGTGTCATCCCATAAAAGTCATAATGACCTTTCCCCTGAGAAGCATCCTACACAAACCCGAGTTGTCGGGCAGGCTCGCCAGATGGGCCATAAAGCTCAGCGAGCACGACATATCCTATCACCCCAGAAATGCCATCAAGTCGCAGGTACTTGCAGATTTTGTCGCCGATTTCAGTACAGAGATTCTGCCGGAAACGAAAATAGAGGCCATTCGCGCCGCTCCTAGTACCGACCTCTGGACCCTCTACACTGATGGCGCTTCCAATGCCTCAGGATCGGGACTGGGACTCATACTCGAGGTCTACACGGGCGAAATAATTCGTTAGTCCATACGATGCCCCGAGATGAATAACAACGAGGCCGAGTATGAGGCTGTGATTGCAAGTATAAGGTTAGCCATCAAGTACGAAGCTCGACGAATCATCCTCCATTACGATTCTTAACTCGTGGTGAACCCGGTCACCGGGACTTACCAGATCAAGGAACAGAGACTGCAGAAATATCAATCAGAAATTCACAAGTTGATGCCCGAGTTCGACGAGTGTCGCCTGGAACAAATCCCGAGGGCACAGAACGTCGAAGCAGATGGCCTAACCAAATTGGCTGCAGCCACCAAAAACTTCAACAAGGGAAATAAAGTCACCCTCCTCCATTCAACCATAGATCACACTGAGGTACTCTCCTTAAATCTAACTTGGGACTGGCACAACCAGTTTATCTCCTATCTGGAGGACGAGACACTCCCGCTTGACAAAAAAGCAGCCAAAAAGCTCTGCGTACAAGCCTCCTGATACTGCCTAATAAATCATGATCTGTACAAAAGAACATTTGGCGGACCCCTCGCTAAGTGCTTAGGGTCGTACCAAACAAGGCAAGTGCTCGAAGAGGTACACGAGGGCCACTGCGGCGCGCATACCGGCAATCGCACCCACGTCCGTTGCATTATCTGAGCCGGGTACTACTGGCCCACAATGAAAAAAGAGGCAGCAGAATATGTCCGCAAGTGCAAACAGTGCCAAAGGTACACTCCCATGATACATCAACCGGGAGAGCCCCTACACTCAGTAACGTCACCTTGGCCCTTCATCAAATAGGGAATGGATATAATCGGTCCCCTGCCAGCATGACAAGGAAAGGTACGATTTCTGTTAGTTTTGACTGATTATTTCTCCAAGTGGGTAGAAGCAGGTGCATACGCCCAAATACGCGAATAGGAAGTGCCTCCTTAATTTGGAAAAAATCATATGCCGCTTCGGTATTCCCAAGGAAATCAGCTGTGACAACGGCCCACAATTCATCGGCAAAAAGATAACAGAGTTCTTAGACAAATGGCCCATTAAACGGATACTCTCCATTCCATATCACCCCGCCGCCAACGGTCAAGTAGAATCCTCCAACAAAACAATATTGAACATACTAAAGAAGAAACTCGAAGAAGCCAAAGGGCTCTGGCCTAAATTTCTACCAGAGGTACTGTGGGCATACCGGACAACGCCCAAATCCAGCACAGGAGAGACACCATACTCGCTGGTCTACGGAACCGACGCGGTTATACCAATCGAAATCAGAGAACCAAGCCTGAGATATTCACATACCAGCAGAGCAGATAACGACATGGGTAGGCTTCAAGACCTCGACGAGGCTGAAGAACGAAGGGATATGGCCCACATAAGAATGACGGCTCAAAATCAACAGATCGAAAGTTATTACAATAAAAAAAGCCAAAATACGACCACTCAAAGTAGGCGACTACGTCCTCAAAGCCAAAACTTTGGCGTCAAAAGACCCGAGTGAAGGGAAATAGGGCACCAACTAGAGCGGGCCATATAAAATCACAGCAGACGCAGGCAAAGGAGCATTCCAGTTGGAAACAATGGAAGGAAAAACAATCCAAAACAACTGGAACGTCACCCACCTCAAGTACTTCCATTTTTAAAGGGCGTCTCCCGAGTTGTACTCTTTTTCCCTTACCCGAGTTTTGTCCTAATTGGGTTTTCTCGGGGAGTTTTTCAACGAGGCGGCGAAGGGGACACCCAGGGGCGTATGGAGACAGGTTTATCATACCGACCATTCGACGCGTACTACAGGCCGATATAATAAAGGGACTAGCCTAGTTGAGTCTCCATTATGTAAGCGACCAAGTCCACCTTCTCCATTATGTAAGCGTCTAAGGCCACCTTCTCCATTATGTAAGCGTCTAAGGCCACCTTCTCCATTTTGTAAGCGGCAAAGGCCATCGCCAATGATCGTCCACCCTGCTTGACGACAACAGATAACACTTCAACGATAGTTGAAGTTACATCCTATGGTCCAAAGGCCATCGCCAATGATCGTTGACCCTGCTCGACGACGACGGATAAAACTTCAACGATAGTTGAAGTAACATCCTACGGGCCAAAGGCCATCGCCAATGATCGTCGACCCCGCTCGACGACAATGGAAAACATTTCAACGACAGTTAAAGTTACATCCTATGGGCCAAAGACCATCGCCAATGATCGTCGATCCCACTCGACGATGATAGATAACACTTCAATGACAGTTGAAGTAACATCCTATGGGCCAAAGGCCATCGCCAATGACCATCGACCCCGCCCGACGACGACGGATAAAAGTTCAACGTCAGTTGAAGTTACATCCTATGGGCTAAAAGCCATAGCTAATGATCGCCGACCCCGCTCGACGACGACGGATAACACTTGAACGACAGTTGAAGTAACATTCTACGAGCCAAAGGCCATCACCAATGATCGTCGACCCCGCTCGACGTCGACGGATAACACTTCAATGACAGTTGAAGTTACACCCTATGAGCCAAAGGTCATCACCAGTGATCATCGACCCCGCTCGACATGATCGTCGACCCCGCTCGACGTCGACGGATAACACTTCAATGACAGTTGAAGTTACACCCTATGAGCCAAAGGTCATCACCAGTGATCATCGACCCCGCTCGACATGATCGTCGACCCCGCTCGACGTCGACGGATAACACTTCAATGACAGTTGAAGTTACACCCTATGAGCCAAAGGTCATCACCAGTGATCATCGACCCCGCTCGACATGATCGTCGACCCCGCTCGACGTCGACGGATAACACTTCAATGACAGTTGAAGTTACACCCTATGAGCCAAAGGTCATCACCAGTGATCATCGACCCCGCTCGACATGATCGTCGACCCCGCTCGACGTCGACGGATAACACTTCAATGACAGTTGAAGTTACACCCTATGAGCCAAAGGTCATCACCAGTGATCATCGACCCCGCTCGACATGATCGTCGACCCCGCTCGACGTCGACGGATAACACTTCAATGACAGTTGAAGTTACACCCTATGAGCCAAAGGTCATCACCAGTGATCATCGACCCCGCTCGACATGATCGTCGACCCCGCTCGACGTCGACGGATAACACTTCAATGACAGTTGAAGTTACACCCTATGAGCCAAAGGTCATCACCAGTGATCATCGACCCCGCTCGACATGATCGTCGACCCCGCTCGACGTCGACGGATAACACTTCAATGACAGTTGAAGTTACACCCTATGAGCCAAAGGTCATCACCAGTGATCATCGACCCCGCTCGACATGATCGTCGACCCCGCTCGACGTCGACGGATAACACTTCAATGACAGTTGAAGTTACACCCTATGAGCCAAAGGTCATCACCAGTGATCATCGACCCCGCTCGACATGATCGTCGACCCCGCTCGACGTCGACGGATAACACTTCAATGACAGTTGAAGTTACACCCTATGAGCCAAAGGTCATCACCAGTGATCATCGACCCCGCTCGACATGATCGTCGACCCCGCTCGACGTCGACGGATAACACTTCAATGACAGTTGAAGTTACACCCTATGAGCCAAAGGTCATCACCAGTGATCATCGACCCCGCTCGACATGATCGTCGACCCCGCTCGACGTCGACGGATAACACTTCAATGACAGTTGAAGTTACACCCTATGAGCCAAAGGTCATCACCAGTGATCATCGACCCCGCTCGACATGATCGTCGACCCCGCTCGACGTCGACGGATAACACTTCAATGACAGTTGAAGTTACACCCTATGAGCCAAAGGTCATCACCAGTGATCATCGACCCCGCTCGACATGATCGTCGACCCCGCTCGACGTCGACGGATAACACTTCAATGACAGTTGAAGTTACACCCTATGAGCCAAAGGTCATCACCAGTGATCATCGACCCCGCTCGACATGATCGTCGACCCCGCTCGACGTCGACGGATAACACTTCAATGACAGTTGAAGTTACACCCTATGAGCCAAAGGTCATCACCAGTGATCATCGACCCCGCTCGACATGATCGTCGACCCCGCTCGACGTCGACGGATAACACTTCAATGACAGTTGAAGTTACACCCTATGAGCCAAAGGTCATCACCAGTGATCATCGACCCCGCTCGACATGATCGTCGACCCCGCTCGACGTCGACGGATAACACTTCAATGACAGTTGAAGTTACACCCTATGAGCCAAAGGTCATCACCAGTGATCATCGACCCCGCTCGACGACGACGGATAACACTTAAACAAAAGTTAAAATTACATCCTTCGGGCCAAAAGTTGTCACAACCAGTACGCCGGTGAGGCTCGACGGTGACAAACAATATATAAACAAAGAACAATACAAAAGTATAACTCTTTCACTATGACAAAAAATTATATAACATTTAGTCCCATGGAGGACTCCCATTACATTCCAAAAAAAGAAAAAAGGAAAAACCTATACAAGTCCTAAGGAGCCTCGCCAGATATATCATCGCCATCCACTTGCTCTCCTTCTCGACCATCGCCACTGAGGCATTAAATCTCATTAAACCATTGGTCGGACTCGAGCCGGTTGACATCCTCCGAGGTATAGCCCTCTCGGTCAGGAGAGTCGGAGCTGTACCCACAAGCCACACGATCGGCATGAGCCTCGCGCCACTGTTCTTGAACTTCCTCCTCAGAGGCACGTTCCGCAACAAGAAGTTTTTTATACACGTCCAATTTGGCCTCCGCATATATCTACATCTCGTGCGCATCTTGGGCTGCGTCCCCGGGCCTTGGCGGGGCAGTACGCCTGAGGATGTCGATCTCAGGCGCATTAGCCTCGAGCTCGGCTGTCAAAGCCGCCACCCTACGATGAAGATCAGTTACCTCCGCCGCCACTCCATGGCTGAGCTCCAACTCCTCCTCCCTCAGTTTGAGGAGTGATTCCAGCTCGCTATTACGAGCCACAGCCTTCACCAGCTCCTCGTCCGTTCTCTCCAGCTCTGCCGGCCTGCGGCTTAATTGTGCCTCCCTCTGTTCGAGGCCCTCCCGGAATACCTGGAATTTTGGATCTTGCCAAAAAAGATCCGCCGCCGCTTGGTGCTTGGAGCGATACCATTTGTACTTCTTCACCATCTTATCAAAAACGGTCGCTTTCTTCTCCTCACGGTGCCTCCTCTCCACTTCCAAAACCAGGATCTAAAAAAGAATATATATACATGCATCTGAGTTAGTACCCATAAAAATCAAATTCACAACATACGAAAGAACAGAGAAGTTACCTGTAACACCATACCAGCGACCCTCCGAGACAGCTCCGCATCGCTGACTGCGCTCAGCATCTCACACTCGAGGGCAGCACACAGTAGGGCCATCCCTAGCGCAAACCGCTCGTTGTGTTGTAACAAGTTGTAAGCCCCTAGAATCACGATGTGGCATCCAGATCCGTCTGTTGTTATCTCCATGCGTGTAGGGTTTTCCGCCATCTCATCCACATTCTCGTGGGCGGCCTCAGCAGTTGATCCCCCAAAATCGCCACCGACAAGGGGCGACGAGCCCCCCTCGACAACACGAGCCGAGCTGATACCAACCTTAGCACTTATCTGGTTGGTAAGCCTCCCCGAACGGATGGCGTCGGCCATAAAGACGGGTCTGGTTGGTTGACGAGGCGTGTCACCCTCTTTATCTCCAGTCGCCACCGCCTTACCCATAACGAGCCTCCGCCTTTTTCTCTCCTCAGGCTCCTCACCCTCGGAAGGCTCGTCCGCAGGTTGTGGAGACGATGTCGACGGCCTCGCCTCACTCTCAACCACCTCCGCAGGAGCAACCTCTGGTAAAGAGACTACGGTTACCCCTTCCCTAATAGATGCGTAAAGTATCTCCTGCATAGTCTGACTAACATCTGATCGGGAGGAGGAAGATGTCGTCGCCCTCCTCTTAGGAGCACTTCGACCTGGAAATAAAAGTGATTTAGCTGATGACGTTTGTGAAAGCGACTAACTAAAGTCGAAGAAATACCTAAAGGGCTCGTGGGGCCGTAACGTTCAATGAATTCAGCCCACGTACGGGTCTCTTCTGCGAGAGGGAGCAGAACGGATACCTACTACTTAATATCGGTTATGAACCGGGGAGTGTGGGCTATTGCTGCAAAATAATAGAAAAATCATAAGGATGATATAATTAGAACCGCTAAAGTCAAGTACGGCAAAATGACTCGACGGATAGGAATACTTACGTCTTGAATTCCACCTCTCAGGGAATCCAACGGTGTCAGACACCAGATGCTCCGTCTTGATAAAGAAGTATCTACGCCAATAGCCCTGGTTAGCCCGATTGTCGGTTTGCACCACCAATCCCTTCGAGCCACGATTTTTTAGATGCAGCATAGTACCCCTCAGGTAGCTGGCGCTGAATAGCTGCAAAAGGTGGTGAACAGAGACCTCCAAACCAGCCAGCTTCGCGTATGTAGACATTACCCTACACACCTTCAGGGTATATGGAGTGAGTTGGGTGGGACACATGTTGTAGAAACGGCAGATTTCTTCTGCCAATGGAAAAATGGGGAGGCCATAGCCGATCAAAAAGGATATTCGTAGAACGTACAATACCGCGGTCTGTGGGTGTTCGCGTAGTCCGCTCCCGCTAAAACCATCTCCACGTGAGCACATACGACGCACGAAGAATATCTAAATCAGTTTGTTTTAACTTAGATTTCTCCCAAGATTGTTCAGGAGAATCCCGTTGAAAGTCCCTCCTCACAAGAAGTTGCTTCGAGAGTACGTTATTTACAGTAAGAGGGGTGATATCCCCCCTTTCTCTCCCTTATTGCCGCCGGATGGAGGCGGTAGGTTAGATGATTTATTATTACGAGCCCCCGGAGTGTTACCACGTTTAGGTTTTGTCATGATTTCCGATTGAGGAGTGATGTACTACACAACCACAAGTATACTTTCACTGAAGCGGTGGGTTTCTGCAAAAAGGAAGCGTTTTCATGAACTAGTCGGAAAAATTTTGCAAACGATCTAAAGCTAGGTTAAATTGAAGCCTTTCCCTGTTTATAGGGTTAGGTAGCGTTGAAATCGAAGAGGCAAGACCCAAGCAGGCATGGGAAACCAAGCCTCAGAACACCTTTTGTACTTCCTCGGGAACACGCGTAATGATGACGCCTACAAATGGTGACGTCATTTCAGGGAAAGGCTTGCGCGCCAATATATCAACAGATTCAAATGGCTGCCCCTCCACGTCGTCATCTCCAAACATGGTCAAAATTTTCCCAGTACGAGGTTCATGGTTCCGTCCATCGGCAAAGAACTTCATTACGTTGCCAACGAACGGAGGGACTAACTGTATAGGGTCAAATTCTGCCCACTACGGTAGCAATGATCCATGAGTAAGCAGTAGTTGTTGTGTGGGTACGACCTCAGAATGTCGAAGCGAAAGCGTGCTCTTAAGTCTCGCTGTCCCCTCGAAGGCACGTGACCTACCCCTGTATTATTTTATTATTTCGAGGGGTTCTTCTGTTATATAAAGGAGGATCCCTATGTTGTAAAAGGGGGATCAGATCTTTTCTAATACAAGCTCTCTCTCTCTCTCTCTCTCTCTCTCTCTCTTTCTCTCTGTACCTTTTATTCTCTGGAACACTCAATCTACCAAAAATAATAAGATATATAATTCACATTTCTAGATCTTATTATTTTCGATTACGATTTACCTTTGATCTATTTTTTATTGTATTTACTTGCAAAATATTTGTTAACTTTCAAGTCAAACAAAATGACCACTCAACTATTCGAAATTACCTAGTACAATCATATATTTTTTGTTTGTAACAAAAAAATTCCTAAATTATGTTTATAACACTTAGAAAGTCACTTTACCAGATTTCTCAAACTTTCGATAGTTAAATGTTATTTTACCCTATAAATTATCAAGCTTTATTTTTTTTCCTTTTTAATATTCTAATATTTTTCTCTTTTAATTTATATAATATACTTACTTATAGAGCAATAAATTTATTTATAAATTAAAATATAATAAATAATTTTCAACCATTTATTATTGAAATATTAAAATAAATGAGTACAATATAAAATTTTATTAAAATAGTTTCTTTGTAAGTAATTTTAATGATAACAGCAAAAACTCAAAATTTGTTTACATAATTGAGAATGAAAGAGGACACGAGCTTTTAAAACACATATTTCATGCATGTAATACAAAACATACTTACTCCATTTCAAATTAGCTGAGGTAATTTTTTTGTCTGTTTTAAAATAAATGACATATTTTTAAATTTGGGAATAAATCAATTTTAAACTCTTCATTTACCCATTTATATTTTTAAATTTGGGAATAATTCAACTTTAAACTCTTCATTTTACCAATTTTACCCTTAATGAGAAGCTTTTATAACCACACAAATGTCATGGCCCCACAAAATTTTTACCCCTTAAACTTTTAAGACTGCAAGTTTCAAAAGTTTCTTCTTCTTTCTAAACCTCCATGCCGAGTCAAACTAGCTCATCTAAATTGTAACGGAGGGAGTAATTTTTAAAGTAGAGATGTATTTTTAATTACATTATATTCGATCATCCTTTTATTCTTAAACACTGTATATGCTTGAAAATTAATTTTTACTTTTTAAATTTGTAATAAAGATTTACATGTTTTATAGGGCATATGCAAGTTCACAATATAGATCTAAGAGGAGAAAAAATATATCATCATATTGAAAAAGTAAAAAATGATAAATATTGATAATTAGATGGTAAAATAAATATTTGCCACAAAATATTTGAGAAATATGATTGAATGTTATAGTTATAATTAAATAACTTGTCTATACAAACAAATAAAAACTATTATAAATCCTGCAAATGGATTCATCCACTTGCAACGATGGATATCTCCCATAACAGGTTTTGGACTGGTTATGTATCCATAACATGTTTTAGATTGATTATATATTCAAAACAGGTTTTAGATTGGTTATATATTCATAACAGGTTTTGGATTGGTTTTGTAACAACGAAATGTTTCTATAAATAGGTTCACTGATGAACCTATTCCATACTCTGAAACGAAGAAATAAATCCTCTCTTCTATTCTTAGTCCTAGTTAATTACATAATTCTTGCTATATTGCTATTATTTTATAACACGTTATCAGCACGAGGCTCTAATAATTTTCACTACCACCTTGGGGTATATTTTCATATCCTCTTTCAGGTATTGTTTTACATACCTTGTGCTAACTCGAAGTTATATTATTTTAGCTGCTGTAGACCACTTAAATACGGGATGAGTTATACTATTATATTTAACTAGTTTTTAAGTATAACAAAATGGTTTAGTCTTAAAAAGGAAAAAACAGTTTCTGGAAACTTTATTATTTTTAAATGCTGATTAGGGGTGTTCATGGTTCGGTTTGGATCGGTTTTTCCTTAAAAAGAAATCAAACCAAGTAAGTCGGTTTTTCAAATATTAGAATCAAACCAAACCAATTAAATTATTTTTTTCTCAATTCGGTTTATGTCGATTTTTCGGTTTTTTCAGTTATTTGTCAGTTTTTTCTTAAATATAAGACATACACTACCAAACACATATTCCGGAGACCACATTTTCAACGTAACACTATCAAAACAATTATCCTTGGAGAAATATATTATTTACCAAGATATATTGATGATAATTGAATTAAATAGTGATGAATAATTTAAGGACTCAATTAAAAATATATTATTTTTAACACAAAATGGATTCTTACACTTAACAAAATAAATCTACCAATCAAACTAGAATATAAAGGTAAAAAACTATATTAAAAGTACAAACTATTAACATTTACCATTAAATTTTTGAAATTTTATATAAATATATATATATATATATATATATATATATATATATATATTT
>MU756929.1:0-11247 GCA_026770625.1 Nicotiana glauca
TACGCCACCAATAATGCTGCCGCAAGTCCTGATACATCTTCGCGGCGCCCGGGTGAATAGAATACCGAGAACTATCGGCCTCCGCTAAGATCAACTCTCGAATACCATTGACATTGGGAAAACATACTCGCCCCTGCAACCACAAAACACCATTCGCATCTAAAGTCACCCTCGTGGCACCTCCATGCTGCACAGTGTCTCTCAGGACACACAAGTGAGGATCATCAAGCTGCCGATCACGGATACGCTCCAATAATGAAGAACGAGCAGCCATGCAAGCTAAAAATCGGCTAGGCTCAGAAATGTCCAACCTCACAAGCCGATTGGCCAAAGCCTGAATATCCAAAGCAAGCGGTCTCTGGCTTACCGGAATATAAGCAAGACTACCCATGCTGGCTGACTTCTTACTCAATGCATCCGCCACCACATTGGCTCTACCTGGGTGGTACAAAATAGTAACATCATAGTCCTTTAATAGCTCCAACCATCTCCACTGCCTCAAGTTCAACTCTTTCTGCTTGAACAAGTTTTGCAGACTCTTGTGATCAGTGTACACCTCACACGTCACACCATATAAGTAATGCCTCCAAATCTTCAACGCATGAACAATGGCTGCCAACTCTAGATCATGGACTGGGTAGTTCTTCTCATGAACCTTCAACTGTTTCGAAGCATAAGTAATGACCCTGCCATCCTGCATCAATACTGCGCCAAGCCCAATATGGGAAGCATCACAATAAACTATATAAGGCCCTGAACCTGAGGGCAAAACCAAGATCGGTGCCGTAGTCAGAGCTGTCTTGAGCTTCTGAAAGNGTCGAGGCCAATTCTTGACTATCTCAATCTTCTTCGGGTCTACCTGGATGCCCACTGCTGATACTACATGACCCAGAAATGCAATTGAACTCAACCAGAACTCGCACTTTGAGAACTTGGCATACAACTGGCTACCCTTCAGAGTCTGAAGAACCACTCTGAGGTTCTGCTCGTGCTCCTCCTGACTGCGGGAGTACACAAGAATATCATCAATGAAAACTATCACAAACAAGTAAAAAAAAAACCTGAACACTCGGTTAATCAACTCCATAAATGCTACTGGGGCATTGGTCAACCCAAATGACATGACCAAAAACTCATAATGCCCGTACCGAGTGTGAAATACCGTCTTAGGGACATCAGACGCCCTAATCCTCAACTGGTGATAACCTGAACTCAAATCTATCTTTGAGAATACCTGCGCACCCTGCAACTGGTCAAACAAATCATCAATCCTCGGCAGTGGGTACTTGTTCTTTATGGTCACCTTGTTCAACTGCCGGTAATCAATGCACATTCTTATCGATCCATTCTTTTTCTTCACAAATAGAACTGGCGCACCCCAAGGAGAAACACTAGGCCTGATGAAGCCTTTCACAAGCAAATCCTGCAACTGATCCTTTAGCTCCTTCAGCTCTGGTGGGGCCATACGATACGGCGGAATAGAAATGGGCTACGTGCCTGGGGCCAGATCAATACAAAAAACAATATCCCTGTCGGGCGGCATACCCGGCAGGTCTGAGGGAAAAACCTCTAGAAACTCCCGAACAATAGGAACTGAATCAATAGAAGGAACATCTGTGGTGGAGTCATGAACATATGCCAAATAAGCTAAACACCCCTTCTCGACCATGCGTCGAGCCTTAACATATGAAATAACACTGCGGGTGGCATGTCCTGGGGTCCCTCTCCACTCCAATCGGGGCAAGTCCGGTAAAGCCAAGGTCACGGTCTTGGCGTGACAATCCAAGATTGCATGATACGGGGACAACCAATCCATCCCCAATATAACATCAAAATCAACCACGTCTAGAAGCAATAGATCAACACGAGTCTTAAGACCCTCAAATACTACTACACAGGAACGGTGAACTCTGTCGACCACTATAGATTCACCCACTGGCGTGGATACATATACAGGAATGCCCAAGGCATCACTAGGCATAGCCAAGTAGGGAGCAAAATATGACGACACATATGAATACGTGGACCCAGGGTCAAATAGCACTGAAGCATCCCTGTCACAAACCAGAATAGTACCTGTAATCACAGCATCAGATGACTCGGCCTCTGGCCTGGCTGGCAAAGCATAACAACGGGGTTGGGCCCCACCTTCCTGAATAGCATCTCTAGGGCGATCAACTACTAGCTGACCTCTGCCTCTGCCGGTCCGAGCTCCACCTCTAAAGTCCCTACCTCCACCTCTATGATCCCTGCCCCCGCCTCTAGCTGGCTGAGCGGGCTGGGGCGAGGACCCTGCTGCTGAGAGCTGCCCGATGCTCGAGGGCAAAACCTATCAATGTGACCGGGGTCACCACAACCATAACAAGATGGCGGCTGCTGCGACTGTTGGCCCTGTCGTCCTGAATGTCCTCCCCTGAAGCTCTGAAGTGGGGGTGCACTGATAGGCTGCTGATATGAATAATACTGCTGAGAACCTCCACTGCCTGGAGTACCAAGAGAAACCTGAAGCGTAGACTGAAAGGGCCTCGGTGCCTGACCCCTACCATAGGAATCCCAACCTCCAGATGAGGTACCACTGAATCTACCAGAATGACGAGGCCTCTTGTCTGACGTCTGACCACCTCCCCATGTGAGGGCCATCTCAACTCTGCGGGCCGCATTGGCCGCCTCCTGAAAGGAAATATCACTACCAATTCCCATGGCCATCTGAAGACGGATCGGCTGAATCAATCCATCAATGAATCTCCGGACTCTCTCTCACTCTGTAGGGAGTATCACAACTGCATGGCGTGCCAAATCAACAAATCTATTCTCATACTGTGTAACTGTCATGGAGCCCTGCTGGAGCCGCTAAAACTACCTACGAAGTGCCTCCCGCTGAGTGACGGGGAGAAACTTCTACAAGAATAACTCTGCGAACTGATCCCATGTCAAAGCTGGAGACCCTGCTGGTCTAGATAGGTAATAATCTCTCCACGGCGGATCCTGCAAGCCTGAAGGTGCAAAAATCGACCCCGGTTGTCTCCACTATACCCATAGTCCTGAGAATATCATGACAATTGAATAGAAAATCCTGGGGATCCTCCGATGAAGCACCACTGAAAGTGGTGGTGAAAACCTTGGAGAACCGATCAAGTCTCCACAAAGCATCCGAAGACATGGCCGCTCCATCACCGGCCTGAGCTGTAGTACCTGTCTGAGCTGCCACTGCAGGCTGAACCTCTAGAACCTGAGTCCGGGGAGCTACCTACTCCGGAGTACGTGTAGCAGGAGTCTGAACCCCTCCTCCAGCCTGAGAAGTGGCTGGTGCTACTGGCAACAAACCTGCTCTGGTGAACACTGTCCATAAAGCCTGCCAGTCGGAGTAGAGCATCCTGAAGATCCGGGGGAAACATAACCCCTCCTGGGACCTGAGCTGGGCCCACTGGAGCTGCTGGGGCTGGAACCTCCTCATCATAGTCAATATGAGGCTCCACCTCTGGAACTGCTACTCGGGGCTGAGCTTTGTCCCTGCCTCGGCCTCTGGCACGGCCTTTGCCTCTGCCCCTCGCAGGAGCTGCTGCTCGGGGCTCGGGCTGCTGCGCGGTAGAAGAAGAAGCACATGTTCTCGCCTTATGCGAAAGAACAGAGTAGAAGGACAATCAGTACTTGAGAAACAGAATCGCACGACAAGAAAGAACAAAAGTGAAATTTTTCCTAACTCTGTAGCCTCTGGGGGATAAATACAGACGTCTCCGTACTGATCCCTCAAACTCTACCTAGTTTGTCCGTGAGTTGTGAGACCTAAGTAACCTAGGGCTCTGATACCAACTTGTCACGACCCGGCTTTTTTCCAACATCGGGCATCGTGATGGCGCCTACTAACGGAGCTAGGCCAGCTAAACATTAAACACTCTCCATCCAACCTCAACAATATAATATTCTAATAACAATTAATTAGGTGCGGAAGACTTTAAGTTTAACAAAATGATATAAAAATGCGAAAGTTTGAAACATATCACTACCCAAAATCTGGTGTCACTAGCTCACGGGCTACTATAGAATACTACAAACAAGTCTGAATGAAAGAAAAATACATATGTCTGTTTCGGTACGATGAAAACAAACTGAAATAAAGGAAAGGGACTTCAGCCTGCGAACGTCAGCTAGGCTACCTCGAGAGTCCCTGGACTGAAGATAGCTCCCAGATAGAAATCCTACTGCTGCTGCCCAAAAGCTGCTCCTGGATCTGTGCACAAAGAAATGCACAGAGTGCAGCATCAGCACAACCGACCCCATGTGCTGGTAAGTGCCCGGCCTAACCCCGGCGAAGTAGTGACGAGGCTAGACCGGACTACCAAAGTCAACCTTTACAATCCTATATATATGTATACAATAAAAGGAGAAGAAATACCGAAGTTAAGCAGTTAAAAGGGAGGAAAACATGCTGTGGGGGAGTACAATTTGAATATAAAATTCATCAGCGTAATTAAGAAACAGGGCACAACAATAATTATCAAAGAATAAGAATTCAATAGTTGCATGACATCACCCTTCGTGCTTTTACTCTCATTCTCACCCCAAGCAAATGAATAAAATGCACGGCATCACTCTTCGTGCTTTCCCTCACATGACTCTCATTTCATGGCACGGAATGACCATTCATGCAAATATAATCAAATCAAAGCACGGAATATCCCTTCGTGCATAAACAGTCAAAACATAGCGCGGAATGACCTTTCGTGCAAATAAAATCAAAACTAGCACGGAATGACCCTTCGTGCGTTACACTCTTCCTCACCCAAACAGCAGTCACAACCAAACGGGCGAGAGAAAAGTAGTCATATAAGAAATGTCCCGGCAAGGGAATAACACAATTAACAACTAAATCCTGGCAAGGGAACAACCTCATTAGCTTTCACATCCCGGCAAGAGAAAATATTCAGTATATTTAACAATCCCGGCAAGGGATCAATCACAACTTCTTTCAATACTTTCATCTCCTACTCAATGGTATTTATCATTCGAGCCAGCGCTCCAAAGTATTAATATTTCATGATTTATACTCAAACTCTTCACATTATGTAGTTATCATTAATTAGCTTAGAAGAGTTCCAAATTATCTCAAAAACAAGTACAAACAAAGACCCACGGTCATGCTAGACTCCGGTGTATAGACACTCGTCACCACGCCTATATACCGCACTCGATCATTTAGCAAATAGCAATTTGCAATACTCTAATCTTATTCCCTCAAGTCAAAGTTAGATCAAACACTTACTTCAAATGCTCCAAAAGTCCACTCAAGCCTCTAGAATAGCTTTATCCCTCGAATTCACCACAAAACCGTTCAAAACTAGTCACAAATTACTTGAATGTATCAACAAATGCTAATTACATCAACTTGAATGCATAAAAACAATTTACTAAAGTTTTGCTCAAAATTCCCAAAACGCCCCCGGGCCCACGTGGTCAAAACCCGAAGTTCGAACCAAAACCCGGCCACCCATTACCCCACGAGTTCATTTCTATGATTTGTTTTGAAATCGGAATCCCCAATTTTAAGATAACCTAGCTTCCACCCAAAAATCCTCATTTTTACCCATGAAAACCTTGATTTTAAGATGAAAACATGATAAATGATGTTAATGATTGAAAGAAACAAGTAGAAATCGACTTACAACTGATTTGGAATGAAACTTGCTCTTGAAAAATCGCCTAAGGGTTGTTTGAGTTAGAAGATATGAAAAATGGGGTGAAAAATTTGACTAAGTATGAAAATGCAGGTCTCTGATGTCGCATTTGCGAACAGGGGTTCGCAAACTCTGAAGGACACTGAGAAGTTCGCATTTGCGAACTATTGTTCGCATTTGCGAAGGTTCGCATCCGCAATTGCGGACAGTCATTCGCATTTGCGAAGACTGAGTTCGAGGGAGGG
The DNA here is from genome assembly GCA_026770625.1 of Nicotiana glauca. NCBI lineage: Eukaryota > Viridiplantae > Streptophyta > Magnoliopsida > Solanales > Solanaceae > Nicotiana > Nicotiana glauca. Next base: position 5,918 of record MU756929.1, read on the forward strand.
CTTCGCATTTGCGATCATTTACTTCGCATTTGCGAACAACCCAGTTCCGCTTTTGCGGCCAAGGTCTCGCATTTGCAAAACTAGGCAGGCCTTGGAACTTTCGCATTTGCGACCATTTACTTCGCATTTGCGATAGTGGTCGAGCTTCCCAGACTTCGCAATTGCGAATAAATGCTCGCATTTGCAAGCTCGCAATTGCGATTCCTCCATTCGCATTTGCGAAGATCACAGAAGCAGAAAAAACCAATTTTTTCAAAAATGAGAAATGCAATCTGACACCTATCCAAAACTCACCCGAGCCCTCGGGGCTCCAAACCAAACATGCACACAACCTCAAAAATATTCTACGGACTTGCTCGCACGATCAAATCGCCAAAATAACATCAAGATCCAAGAATCAAATCCCAAAACTCAAAATTTTCATTTCAAAGTTCATAACTTCCAACTTTGGCTATTTAGGTCCGAAACACGTCAAACGACGTCCGATTTCGACCAAATTTCACAGAAAGCGCTTAACGCATATTTAAGACATGTATCGGTTGTCGGAACCAAAATACGAGCCCGATACCTATATTTTCTAACTCATTTTCATTTCAATTTTTCCTCAATAATTTCAGAAAATAATTTAACAGAAAAATTCTTTTACCGGGGTTCTGGACCTCGGATTTCGACTCCGGGCACATGCTCGAGTCCCATATTTTTCTACGGACCTCCCGGGACCATCACATCACAGGTCCGGGTCCGTTTACCCAAAATGTTGACCAAAGTCAACTATATCAATATTAATATCATAATTCTTCAAATCATTCACAGGATTCACATATCTTAACATAAAAACTTTTCGGCTTCGCACTCGGACTGCACACGTAAATCGAGGTAACTAAAAATAAGGTTTTCAAGGTCTCGGAAGCGCGAAAAAAGGGAGAAATACGGTGATGACCCTTTGGGTCGTCACAATTTTCAATGGCGGAAAAGTGAGAACTGAAAAGTGCTGATTTAAAAAAGAAGCTAGAATATCGAGCACCAGCACTCTAATCTACCAAATGTTGCTAAGTGCACTGCATACCAATGAACGAAAAATTGGATCATCTAAGTAGAAAGGCAATTATTTTGAGTTTTATTAAGAAATTCCCACAAATATCCATTTCTAGTAACCCATTGCATTGGAGAGACGCATGAATATCACTGTCGACGTCGAAGCATGATTCGATTTTTTTATCTGCGTAATTATACTTTATTTTGGTTAGGTACATTTGGCTTATAACGTGATATAAACATGTCACAATAATATTTTTCAAGTCTATTTTTAACTTCAAAGTAGTCCAAATCACATTTAACTTTTCTCAAATTTTAACTATAGCTTAGTCCAGGTGTATTTCAACAAATTTCAAACACTCAAAAATATAGAACTTAATTTTCAAGCACTAGAACTTTTTCAAACTATACGTGTATATATTAAGTGTAAGTCTTTGGTACGATGAAGGGTATTCCGTCAATATAACTTGTTCCCTTATTATTGAGCCATCGTTTGTGTGCAAAACCAGTAGCACTACTACTCTCTCACTAGAGCTAGCTCTCTATCCCCTTCCCTCCGAAGTCGGAATTGTATTCATTTTGTTTGATCTTAACTTCTTCTGCTTTTTTCCGAGTGTTCTTTGAATGAGCTATTTGTTTTGGTAAGTTTTTCTACAAACCTTCTTCGTTTATTGTGAACGTACAAGAGGGGGTGAATTATAAATACTTAAAATTAATTGCTTATAAGTTGACTTATAACTTGAGTAGTCGGCTGAATATGATAATTTAGTAGATATGGTAGCGGAAAGTAAAATGCAGAAAATAATTGCAGGAATTAAAAACACTGGAATTTTTATATTGGTTCGGATTCAATGTGAATCCAAATCCAGTCCCCTTGGGTTGCAAGGGAGTTCTCTTTACTAAATGAGTTTCTTCCGAGTACAGATGTGATGTATATCGCTCAGCTTCTCTAGCACTCGTTTTTGATACAATGCCTCACCAGTTGTGTGCTCTCTTTCTATCCCTGACTTATTACACAACAGATCTTAGTGATTTGCAATGCTTGTTTGCAGTAGAATAAAGAGAGTGTTTTGGTTTGATCAAAGTGTGTCTAACCTAGGGTTTACAAGGGTGTATAAATACTTTGATGGATGGTAGAGGCTTGACAACCCAAGTGATTTGATCCTTGGAAAGAATTGATTCTTTCCAAGAATAAGGAATGAGCCGTTGCTTCTCTTGATTGCTTTCCTTCAGCAAAGGATTTCTTAACTTGATTTCTCCTTAATTGTTGGATCTTCCAAATGTGGCCGCTTCCCATATCTCCTCGTATCCTTTAGTCTTCCGTGATTTTTTCATGATTCGTGCCTTTGTCCAAGGCTTATTTGATTTTTTCTAGCTCAGCTAATCATTGTTATTGCTAATTTATTGTTGATTAGATTGCGCGCAGATTTACGAGACTAATCCAGATTTGCTGATCACACGCTGATTGATTTCTTTCCTTTTACATCATGAACCATTCCAGCAGTCTTCTTTACTTCATGAACTTGATTTCCTGCATATGTTTATTATTTGCATCATTAAAACATGATCTAACAATCTCCCCCTTTTTGATTATCACGACTCGAATTTTCCACCATCGGGAGTCGTGATGGCGCCTAATGTAGGAGCTAAGCAAGCCATTCCATACAACATTTCTACTATTTTATTTTAAACAATTATAATAAACTGAAATGATAATCAAATGCGGAAGACTTATAAATACTTAAATAACTGCAAACGGAAAAATGAGGAAGCTTTCAAGATTCACTTCTACCCAGTATCTGGTGTCACTACTCATAGACTACTACAGAATACTACAAATAAGTCTGGAAAAGAAATACATGGTGTTTGCCTGATACAAGATGAACAAACAAAAGTAAAGAAAGGGACTTCGGCCTACGAACGCCAGCTAGGCTACCTCGAGAGTCCCTGGACGGAAGATAGCTCCCAGAAAAAAATCCTACCGCTGCGGTCCGTAAGCTGCGTCCTGATCTGTGCACAAAAAGGCACAGAGTGTAGCATCAGCACAACCGACCCCATGTGCTGGTAAGTGGCTGGCCTAACCCCGGCGAGGTAGTGACGAGGCTAGACAGGACCTACCGAAATGAACCTGTGCAGATATCTATATATATGTACAACAATGGAAATAACAACAAGGATATACCAGTAACAAAGGGAAAAAGGGACATGCTCGGGGAGATACAGTAAAGAACAAATCGACAGATATAACAATGTAACCATCTCAATACCATAGCTCGTATAAATATATAAGCCTAAGTGGATGGCACGCCACACGATCCCATTTATCAGTGCATAAGTGGTCAGCGTGCCACACGATCCCATATTATAATTCATAAGTGGTCGGCGTGCCACACGATCCCATATTGTAATTCATAAGTGGTCCGCGTGCCACACAATTCCATATTATAATTCATAAGTGGTCGGCGTGCCACACGATCCCATATTATAATCCAAAAGTTGTCGGCGTGCCACACGATCCCATATTTTAATTCATAAGTAGTCGGCGTGCCACACGATCCCATATTATAATATATATACGTGGACGGCGTGCCACACGATCCCAATTCATAATATATATAGTGGTCGGCGTGCCACACGATCCCATTTCATAATATATAAATGGACGTGCCACACGATCCCATTTCATAATATCTGATTTTGTAAAGAAGGCCCCATTGGGGAAATTCAAAAACATAACACTTTAACCCAGCAAGGGTACAACTAACATCCCAAATATCCCGACAAGGGAGAGCATATAATACTTAAATCCCAGCAAGGGATTAATCACAACACTTCTTCTTTTAATTCCTTCTTTCTCAATTAACAGATTTTAGTTCGAGCTAACGCTCCAATGATATACCAATCCCAATTCTTTCTCAACTATTCACATTATATGCAACTCATCTATTAAGCAAGGGAGTGGTGTCACAACATTCGAATTAAACACAATTAGGACTCACGGTCATGCTAGACTATACACCGTACTCCATAATTAGCAAGTAGCAAATAACATCCTAATCCTATACCCTCAAGCCAAAGTTAGAACAAACACTTACCTCGAACCGGTACAAAAATCACTATGAAACGATGCCTTTGCCACGAGTATATGACTCTGAGTGGCCCAAATCTATTCAAACTAATTACATATTATAAATAACATCGCAAGTAACCAATTCCACTATTAAGATTAAAGCTAAGGCACGAAAATAGGTAAAATGACCATAACACCCCTCAGGCCAATGTCTCGAAATCAAATAATTTTCACATTTTCAGAAACCTCGTACTCTCACGAGTCCAACCATATAAAAATCTCCCAAATCGAAGGTCAAATGCCCCCTAAAAACCCAAGAGTTTAATCAATGAACTTTCACCCAAATTCTTCCATTTTTGATTCTAAGTTCGAATTTAAAAGATGGATTTAACCACTAAATGTTGGATTATAGCTAGAAAGGATCATAGAAATGTTACCCAGTGATTTCCTCTTCAATTTCCACTCCAAATCGCCTTCTACCGAGCTCCCAAATAATTTTTCAACTTTTGAAATTAAGCCTCGGATAACCCTTACCATAACAGTGATTTCCGCTTTTGCGATCCAGGGACCGCTTCTGCGGTCCCGCTTTTGTGGAAAATCAACTGCATTTGCGGTTTAACTAAAGTCCCCAGGGACCGCTTGTGCGATCCAGGACCGTTTGTGCAGTCACCGCTTTTGCGAGCTCCCTTCCTCTTTTGCGGTCCAAGCCTATCTTTCCACTGACCGCTTATGCGACCATAATGCCGCATCCGCGGAACCGCTTATGCGGCTCCTTTTCCGCAGATGCGGAAACAACAGAAGCAGAAAAACAGATTTTTCCAAAGATGAGAAATGCAATCCGACACGTATCCAAAACTCACCCGAGCCCTCGGGGCTCCAAACCAAACATGCACACAACCTCAAAAACATTCAACGGACTTGCTCGCGCGATCAAACCGACAAAATAACATCAAAATCAAAGAATCAAACCCCAAAACTCAAAATTTTCATTTCAAAGTTCATAACTTCCAACTTTAGCTATTTAGGTCCGAAACACGTCAAACGACGTCCGATTTCGACCAAATTTCACAGAAAGCGCTTAACGCATATTTAAGACCTGTACCGGGCGTCGGAACCAAAATACGAGCCCGATACCTATATTTTCTAACTAATTTTCATTTCTATTTTTCCTTAATAATTTTAGAAAATAATTTAACAGAAAAATTCTTTTACCGGGGTTCTGGAC
>MU756930.1:0-14845 GCA_026770625.1 Nicotiana glauca
ACATTATCCTATTCCACGAGATCCAGGGGCCCTCCACCCACTCCTCCTCTTAGTCCTGTCAAAAACAAGAACAAAGACAAGATGGAAGATTTGAACAACATCAGAAAGTAGAATTCAACTGAATGGGTAGAGGCCACTAATGGTCATGGTACTCAGGTTCCTAAGGAAAATGCATCCCAACTTGAACAAAAGCTGCTGAAATTCCATGAAGAGCTTGATCAGGTTCGAAATCTAGCAAATCTGTCATTTTCCCTCACCAATCCAGACATCAATTTCTGAAATATTCAGAACCCTACACCTCCGCAGAATATCCCAAAGCAACAGAACCATCCGTTTCTCAACATCATTGCAACACCTGCCATCTCCCAAACAATACTCCACTACTCATCCTAGAACCCTAAAACTCCACAAAAGCGGTCATCAAAAGTGGTATGGTTACAAACTTCGAGCTTGATAATATTGAAGAATTTGTGGCTCTCAATCATCATCAGTCATTCATAAGACTGTGGGTCCTGAGCCCGGACAAAGAATTTGTTCATATGTTCCTCTTCTAAGGAAGGTCTGGCCTTAGACACTTCGGACCTCTAGCGAATAGCATACTCATAAAAAGTTTTCATAGGCTTCTTCTTTAGATTCTGAATATAGAACACGTCCGGCACATTCTCTGTGTTAAACCTGAACCTGTCCATAAAGTCGGACGCCATCCCTACCAAGCTTGATCACTTCTTTGGATCTTGGCTGATGTACCAAGACAAAGCATCTCCTTTCAAACTCCTCATGAAAAGATTCATGTGGATTCTCTCGTCTTTCCCTACTCCAACCAGCTTGTCACAGTACGTTCTCAAATGGACCATTGGATCCCATGTACCATCAAATATTTCAAACTTCGGAGGTTTGTACCCCTCGGGCAGATCGATATCGGACTGTATGCATTGATCTTCATAGTTCAGCCCCTCAATTCCCTTGCTTCCCTCGACGCCGTGAATCCAGATAGTCAATTTCTTAAGTTCCTCAGCCAGGTTCCTACTGAAAAATTCCTTATCATCAGACTCGGGTGTGCTTGAGATAAGTTGGGTGGAGTGTGGCACGGTCTCCACGTAGATAGGGGTGTTATGGTGGGTATAGAAGTGGTCATTTGTGAAGTTTTGGGGTTTAGGGATGAGTAGTAGAGTATTTTTTGGGAGATGGCAGGTGTTGCAATGATGGTGAGGAACGGGATGGTTCTGTTGCTTTGGGATATTCTGCGGAGGTGTAGGGTTCTGAGTATTTAGGAAATTGATGTCTGGGGTAGTGAGGAAAAATGATAGATTTGCCAAATTTCGAACCTGATCAAGCTCTTCTTGGAATTTCAGCAGCTTTTGTTCAAGTTGGGATACATTTTCCTTAGGAACCTTAGTACCATGACCATTAGTGGACTCTAACCGTTCAGTTGATTTCTCCTTTCTGACGTTGTTCAAATCTTCCATCTTGCCTTTGTTCTTGTTTATGATAGGTCTAAGAGGAGAGGTAGGTGGAGGGCCCCTGGATCTCGTGGAATAGGATGATGTTGCGAGAGTGCACGAACTAACCTTTGGGGAGGGGAATAATAAAACCAAAAAAAAAAACAAAAAGTTAACCAAGTTAGTGAGGATCGTAATAAGTGCTACAGTATTTAAACATATAGTGCAGAATTTGAAATGTGTCCTAATTTGGGAACCTCTTTGTGCCCGAGGTAGGCCTAGCGACAAATTAATTTGGAGAACTTGGAATTCTAAATGCATCATTTTATTGATAAAAAATAAGACGAATCCCAAATCGACACTAAACAAATAGGAAATAAAAAGTCACTAATAGCCATTCGCCTTATTACATTTTATAAAGCGAAAAGACAAACTCATGTCTACTTGGTCCAGAAGGACCTTCCCCAGATTCGGAATCCTTGGCTCCATCGAACAGCTTCCAAACTCGCGGAGTCCCAGCAACAGGTATGCTCTGGCTAGATGTCCGCCTTCATTTCCCTCAGCCTTTTGACAATCTTCAATTCTTTTGAGAAATTTCCTTTCTAGTTCAACTATGCCTCGCTCCAAATATCCTAGTCGCTTATTGGAACTGACAACCATGTCCTTCCACTCCTCAATCAGCTTCTAGTTGGCCTCTTGCATCTCGCGGTGTTCACTCTCGCATTCATGGATCCTTTTGCGCAACTGGTTGTATTTGACTTGTGCCTCGGCCTTTTTATCTATGATTCTTTGACCTAGAACAAACCCAGGCTGGCCCAGACCCTTATGATTATCCTCTAACCAGCCTGAATAGTAGGGAGTACAACCAGCATGGTATCTGTCTGGCTCGATGGTGTCTCTCCCCATTACAATCTTGCAATGCCACATATGCTGAGCTTGGCAGTTGTAAGGACTATCATCATCCTGGAACTCAGCCCAAAAATGACTCATCTTGTCGACCTTGGGTACAACCTGCTTCCTACCAGCTTGCCTCATAACTCGTAGAGGGACCTAGGGATATGTTCCTCTTAGACAGATCAATATCAAGAAAGGTGCATCCCTGGATCGGGCGATGAACTCCTCGGTCGGAAACCACTCGAACATCCATTGAATTTGGTCTTCAGTTAGATTTTCAAAAAGCTTAACCCATTCTTTAGCATTCTCCGGTTGGGCGCACATATCGGGGATGTAATTCATTCACTTTGGATAATAAAAAGCGATGTGATCATCCTAGTCTCTTCGCTGAATCTCTTATCAATATTCGCCCTTCTGGAGATGTTCCATGAGCCAGAGTTGAAGTAGCAAATTGCAGCCTTCGCGGTGTTTTGCTCCTTGTTGACACCTCTCCAAGGCTCGATATATGTCGGCAACGATCATAGGCACAATGCTAAATGGCTTCCCACCAATTCCTTCCATTAATGTCTTAGTTACCATTGCTATCTTGGTATGGATTCTTGCTTTCTTCATTAGAAACACAATCACACCCAAGAAACAAAACATGAAGACAAAAACCATTCAATGGATGTGCCCTAAGGATGTAATGGCAAACTCGTCAGGGTAGGTAAGGTAGGATTTGTTGTGACCGTATCTTTCATACAAATAGTCAAAATGGATGTAGGATTCCTTCAGACATGTCAATTCTGGATTCTTATTCAGACCCATCATTTTGAGGAAGCCCCTGCCCTTGCGGTTATCAGGCATTAACAAACCCGGAGTTTCCCACACTATACCGGTCAATTCTCCTATCTCCTCTAGCAAGGGTGTCATTTCAATGTCCCCAAAGCGGAATACAACCCTCTCACAATCCCAAAACAGTGTGGTAGCTTCTATGATCTTGTTGTTAGGTTCAATTTTCAGGAGAGAAGGTAAGTTTCCCAGATACTTTCTGATGAGGGTTTGATCACTAGAGTGAAGATCTTTCTACCAGCTTAGCAGTCTTGGGTGGATATTGGTGACCATGCCGAATCTAGGGACTTTGTGCCTCATATTTCTGCAAGACAAATAAGGTTAGGCCCTTACCCCCACTAGAGCTGACTATTTAATATCAACAATTAGCATGAAATATTTGGTTCTCTGAATAAATGCACAAAATGTGGTGACGTCCGTTTGGGTTTAGGAAAACCCAATGGACTTTGGACAAGGCTATCTTAAAGGATCATTATGTGGACAACATAACTTACCCGGCTAGGTTTGACCATGATGCATGCACAGTTTGAACAGAGTAAGGTTTCTATGGGGTTCTAGACTGGTACCGTTGAGTGGACAACTCAAGGGAAAAAGGCACGGAACCGTCGGCTGCACCGCTGATCGACTAGTTTTACCGCAAATATACCTTTCCGTATTTAGAGGGTAATAATATGGGAAGAACGCAACCACTCATTATAAGCGTTTATGGTATTTGTTTGGCACGAGTGGAGTATGATGTTCAACATGATTATGCAATAATTAGAAGCATGTTGGCACGTATTTGCACGTTAAGAAAGCAGTAAATACAGCAGTTTCATAATTTAAAGCAGTAATAAAAGAAAGGAACAAAGAAGACAAGTCAGTTTTGCAGTTGAGAAGGAAATTGAATGCCTAAAGGAATTAAACAAGAAATTGCACATAAGGAGATAGAAATTAACAATAACAGTCTGAAATGGTAAAAGCCTAAATATCCCCAGCGGAGTGGCCATGCTGTCGCGCCCCGTTTTCTCGCGAAAGCGAGCTTCGACGTGTGACAACTCTTTTAAAATGGGTATTAAAAGAGAAGAGTCGTCACCTAACGATTTTTAAGGTGCGTTAGGTCACCTATTTGCAGATAACTCCGTTTTAATTAGTCAATGTCACCAAAGATGGGGTAAGGGCTCAAATTACCTCAAAGAGAAAGTGTTAGGCACTCTTCGATGTCCACAACTGTAAGTCCCGGCCGAATTTACACTATTTGGAATTATTGAGTGATTAAGCTAAATTATAAGCTACTAAATGACTGATCATACAAATAATTAGTTAGTATATTAAGAGAAAGTGTTTGAAGAAATAACGGACAAAGAGAAAAGAAAGTAATTTGAGAATCAATAGCATTCAGCATGGAAAATGGAATAACTTGGACGAAAGCACATTTTATTAACAAAGAAAGTGATACGATATTCTTGTATAAAGTAGTGAAGTAGTTTTATAAAACATATTAGATCTTTTATTTAAATACTCAATTGGAAAAAAGAGAGTAAAGCAGTCCCAAGCATAATATAACAAAATTGTTAAATGTAAAGTAATAAAATAAGTCAAAATTTGCGACAAAAAATTGGATTAGAAGAATTAATACATAAAACAAAATTATCAAAGTAGTATTTCGATGAATGAATAGACGAAACTAAGAATAAAACTTAACCACATTTTTCCAACCCAAATGCCATGATAACTTCAACCTTTCCAAAAATTCAAAGAACACTTGAGAAACTAATTTAAGAATTTGTAAAAATATTCTGACAAAAAAATTGCTTATGGATTTGAATAACATATAGTATACTACTAAAGCTTGATATATCGTCAAGGGAGCCAAATCACTGTTTCAAGGTTACTAAAAATGTAAAGCAGACAATCTTATTTTTTCACTTATATCCATATACATAATTCACATAAAAGACACACGCTTCACGATTACTAAAAATTGCTTTATATAAACACATAAAGCAAGTAGTTTGAGTAGTCGATCAAGAACAAGGATAACACATAATAAGTTATATAATTTCAATGCAAAACAAAGAAATACTTAGTCAAATAAAGCAGGCTAGCTTAGCAAATATCACAACTAATTCACACAGTAAGCAAATATGTCATAGTGAAAGGACTTAAAAATAACGGTAGAAATTGAAAATAAGGCTGGCTTAATCATTTTTTTTTTTAAAATACAACTTTCTTTGGTTTGTGGAATATTTTATGGGATTTGAGGAATTTTGGGGTCATACCATTCTTTCTTTGTGAAAAAGATCAGATGGGAAGATATATGGAATTAAGAGAGGGAGGGCACGAAGACGTTAGGGAGAGTGACAAGGTTTTATGGAAAAATAGTAATTTTGGGGTGTGATATTTGTTTGAAAATTTTGGTAAGTAAAAGAAGAAGGAAAGAATATAAATCAAAAGCATAGAAAGAATAAATTCAACCAAGGAAAAAAGACGTTGGCAAAAATCATCGAATATATTGGAAAATATTCTGAAACGTTTTAAATGAGAAGGAGATCGATCGATTTTCTTTCTAAAACCAAGTGAGCTCATTTGGATCAATTTTAAAGGGAATCAGGTTACCATTTTAAATTTTAAAAATATCATATTACATAATAATTAATAGCAATAAATAAAATAATAAAATGCATAAGATGAGAAATTATCTTATATAACAAAATATTTAGTGAAAAAAATTATATAATAAAAAAATTATATAAAAAAATTAATAATGCGACAATATATGAAAAAATATTACTAATTTTAATATAATTTTATTAAAATTAAAATAGCTCCCCTGGGAATAAATTGAATAAAGGAGGGACAAAATTGGGTATCAACAACAAGCTATAACCCGACTAGGCTCCGAAAGATCCAATCTCACAAACTGGCTGACTAAGGCCTGAACATCCATCGCCATAGGCCTCTCCGATAGCGGTAAATAAGCCAAACTCCCCAAACTCTCTGTCCGACGACTCAAAGAATCGGCCACCACATTGGCCTTGCCCAGGTGATACAAAATAGTGATATCATAATCCTGCAGCAACTCTAACCACGTCCTCTGGCAAAAATTTAGATCCTTTTGCTTGAACAGGTGATGCAAGCTCCGATGACCAGTATAAATCTCACAAGGCACACCGTATAAATAATGGTGCCAGATCTTCAGGGGATGAACAATGGCAGCTAACTCAAGGTCGTGGATAGGGTAGTTCTCATGTACCTTCAACTGTCTGGATGCGTAGGCAATCACCCTACCGCCCTGCATCAAAATCGCTCCAAGTCTAATCCTCGAGGCATCACAATAGACAGTATAAGACCCGAACCTGTAGGCAATATAAAAAACGGGGCTGTAGTCAAAGCTGTCTTGAGCTTCTGAAAGCTCGCTTCACACTCTTTCGTCCACTAGAACGGAGAACCCTTCTGGGTCAACCTGATCATAGGGGCTACAATCGATGAAAACCCCTCAATAAAACGACTGTAGTAACCCGCCAAGCCAAGAAAACTGTGGATCTCTGTAGTTGAGGATGGTCTGAGCCAACTCTGCACGGCCTCTACTTTCTTAGGATCCACCTGAATACCCTCACTCGATACCATGTGGCGTAAGGATGCCACGAATCCAACCAAAACTCACATTTCGAGAACTTAGCATATAACTTCGTTTCTCTCAAGGTCTAAAGCACTATCCTCGGATGCTGCTCATGATATTCCGGACTTCGGGAATACACCAGAATATCATCAATAAAAACAATGACGAACGAGTCAAGATACGGCTGGAACACACTGTGCATCAAATGCATAAAGGCTGCTGGGGCATTGGTCAGCCCAAATGACATAACAAGGAACTCGTAATGACTATACCGAGTCCTTAAAGAAGTCTTCGGGATACCTGGCTCCCGAATCTTTAACTGTTGGTAACCTGAGCGCAAGTCAATGTTAGAAAACACTCGCGCGCCCTAAAGCTGGTCAAACAGATCATCAATACGAGGCAAAGGATAACGGTTCTTCATTGTAACTTTGTTCAACTGGCGATAATCAATACACATACATATAGAACCGTCATTTTTCTTCACAAACAAGATAGGAACAACCCAATGTGATACACTGGGCTGAATAAAACCCTTATCAAGCAATTCCTATAACTGATCCTTCAACTCAAGAGGAGCCATACAATATGGAGGAATAGAAATGGGCTGAGTGACCGGCAACAGATCAATGCCAAAATCAATATCTCTATCAGGCGGCATGCCTGGAGGATCAGCTGGAAACACATCAGGAAAATCCCGTACTATTGGGATTGAATCAACTGAAGGGGTATCAATACTAACATCTCTCACATAAGCTATATACGCATCACACCCCTTCTCAACCATACGTTGAGCTTTAAGGAAAGAAATAACTTTACTGGGAGTGTGATCTAAAGTACCCCTCCACTCAACATGCGGTACACCTGGCATACCAGTATCACGATTTTGGCGTGACAATCAATAATAAAGTAATGGGGCGATAACTAGTCCATGCCCAAGATAATATCAAAATCTACCATGCTGAGCAACAATAAATCGGCTCGGGTCACAAAACCACTAAGAGCAACCAAACACGACCGATAAATACGGTCCACAATAAGAGAATCTCCCACAGGAGTAGAAACATAAACAAGGGAACTCAAAGAATTCCGAGGTACCCCCAAATGCAAAGCAAAATAAGAAGACACATAAGAGTAACTAGAGCCTGGATCGAATAGAACCAATGCATCTCTGTGACAAAACAGTATAATACATGTGATGACAAAATCGAAGGCAACAACGGTACGGGAAGGAAGGGCATAGTATCCAGCCAGGCCTCCCCCTCTGGGGCGACCTCTACCTCCCCGACGTCCACCTCTGGCTGGATGAGCAGGTGGGGTAGCAACTGGAGCTCTAACCATAGCCTGAGAACTTTGCGGGACACGTTGTGGCTGAGAAGTCTGTGAAGGCGCACTCCTCCCAAGTCTAGGGAAATCCCTTACCACATGGCATGTGTCACCACACTCAAAACAATCTCTAGGAGGACGCAGTGGCTACGACTGGCTCGGGCGAGGTCTGCTGGACTAACCTCTGAAAGCACCCCGTGCAGGAGGTGCGCTAGATACCGGAGGAGCATAATAAGGCTCTTGAGGCCTAGGAGGAGCTGGAGCACCACTGGCTGCTGGAAGAGCTAAATGAACTGGAAGACTCACATAACCCCTACCATGACGACCTGCACCTGGGGCATGGGCACTAGAATAATGGCCCGACTCTCGAGACCTCTTGGCCTCCCTATCCTCTCTCTCCCTATAATGCATACCCTCAATCCTCCTAGCAATGCTCACCACCTGCTAATAAGAAATGTCCATCTCCAACTCACAACCCATGCTATACTTGATGTTGGGAATAAGTCCCTCAATAAATCGGCAAACCGTCTCGCGAATAGTAGAACCAAGGCTGGGGCATGTCTAGCTAAGCGAGTGTAACAGACATCATACTCTGAGAAAACCATAGCAACTTGGCGCAAATGCTCAAACTCTGCGCGCATGCATCTTTAAGGTTGTGAGGAACAAAATCTCTTAGGAACAAATCTAAAAGCTGGGTCCAAGTTAGTGAAGCAGCCTCATCCGGGCTGTCCAACTCATAGGTGCGCCACAACTTATAGGTGGCTTCTCGAAGGGGGAAAGTAGTGAAAGAAACCCCTGCTCGATCCTGATATACCTATGATACGGAGAATAAGGTAGCACTCCTCCAGAAATCCCAAGTTATCATCTGATGCTAACCCACTGAACACCGGAGTATCATACTTCTTGAACCTCTCGAGTCTCCACTACTCATCCTCTAAAGTCGTTGTCCTGTCTTCGGACTGAACTGCACTGCAGGCCATAAAAGCATAATCTCTGGGACCTGTTGCACATGAACTCACTACTCTAGAGTACGGGCGATGGGAGTATGTGCTCCTCCCCCGGCCTGAGATGTGGCTGCAGCAAGGGGAAGCAACCCTGCCTGAACCAAAGTGGTGTACATGCTCATGAACTATGATAGAGTCTCCTGAAGTGCTGGAGTAGTAGTAGCAGTATGCGTATCAGGTGCTTGGACTCCAGCTGGAATTGTTGGTGGTACCTCAGCGGCAGCTCGCGTGGGTGCTCTGGATGCACCACGTGCGCGTCCTCGGCCTCTACCCCGGCCCCGACCTCTGACGGTTGCAGTAGGGGTCGTGGGTGCCTGATCATCTCGGGTAGCATATGTCCTCACCATCTGTGAGAGAATAGAAGATAGAAGTTTAGAATTGTGACATCAAAAATCTTGCACGACAAGGAAATCAAATGAAGTGAAATTTTCCTAACAGTTACGTAGCCTCTCGTAGATAAGTACAGACATCTCTGTACCGATCAGCGAGTCTCTAATAAACCGGCTTATGATTCATGACTCCTATGAACCTAGAACTCTAATACCAACTGGTCACATCCCCGGTTCTCCCTTCGTGAACCATCGTGACCTAAAATGCGGAAGATAAATCAATTTACGGAAGAAAACAATTTAAAACAGAAATAGTGTAATAAAATAGCGTTTAAAAGTGTCGCTCGGCATACACAATATTAACTCTCAAAACTAATACTTTTTCCCAAAACCCGGAAATTCATGAATCACAAGCTACGAATATAATAAAAATGTTCTAACTCCAGAATGTCTACATCAACAGTAAAGATAAAAGGGCTATCACTACAAGATAGAATGGAAAGGTACTTCTCGATTTTCGGATGCGGAAGATATACCTCGAAGTCTCTGGAGCAGTCGCCTCGCCTCAAGGGTGATAGGACTGAGTCGAAGTACCTGAATCTGAAAATGAAAAATATGCACAGAAAGGGCATGAGTACAACGCAAAGGTACTCAGTAAGTGCCAAGCCTAACCTTGGTCAGGTAGTGACGAGGAAGGTCAGGGCCCTACTGAAATAAAATAAAAATATAAGGTATGACAGAATAAGATAAGTAGTACAGTTGAATGCTAACAATAAGAATTTAAATACAGGAAAAATAAGGAACTCAATAACTGAAACAGAGGCAAAAACAATCACAAGGAAATGCCACTCTTCACAAAGATAATAACCGAGGATCTCTCAGTATCCCGAGGATCTCTTAGTACCCTCAATATATGCCAGGGATCTCTTAGTATCCCGAGGATCTCTCGGTATCCTCAATATATGCTAGGGATCTCTTGGTATCCTCAATATACGTGCTAGGGATCTCTCGATATCCCACACCTCAGCTTAAATCATAAATACGTGCAGGGGATCTCCCGGGATATCTTCCCGTAGTCCCAAAGTAAAACACGCGGCAACAACACAAGGAATACTCAATTGAGCTCAATTTTTTACCAAGTAGACAGGTAATTCTAACCTAAAATGCTTCACATAATGCAATTAAGGCAGTTTAATCAAGTAAGCAATTAAGTCAATTAAACATGCTTTTCTAAGCTAATAAGAGGCTTGAATTGCAAGTAGTATAAAATAGGAAAAAGGAACACAATTGAAATTACTTAAAGAAAATCGAATTTTTAACAATTAGCTCAAGTACGCACACGTCACCTCACGTAAAAGGGATTTCAATTATCAAATATACCAAATTTTAAGGGGAAGGTCCCCCATACAAAGTTAGGCAAGCCACTTACCTCGAACTAGCTCAAATCAATTTGAAACCACGCTCTTGCCACGAGTATTCGACTCCAAATGGCTCAAATCTATTCAGTTCAATTTTTATAATGTAAATAACACTTCAAGTAACTACAAAGAAATTCTAAGCTAATACGCAAAATTAGGTAAAATAACCGAAATATCCCTCGGGCTCACGTCTTGGAATCAGGTAAAATTTATATTTTCAGAATCCTCACACTCTCACAAGTTCAGTCATACCAAAATCGAACCTAAAATGGTCCCTCAAATCATCACTCAAAGGTCTCCAATTAGTAAAGCTCTAACCCCCAAATTATCACTGATTTTTCTTAATTTTTCATGTTTATAATGATCAAAAATTACCCCAATAATGAGTTTAGGGACCAAAGACTTTACCTTAATGAACTCCTCTGAAAATCTCTCTTGAAAAATGCTTCCCAAGCTTTCTTCCCATTTGAAAAGAGGTGAAAATAGCTAAATTTTGCGAAGGTAAGAATTTATATGTTTCTACCCAGCTAATCCACTTTTGCGGTCATGGGACCGTACCTGCGGTGCCGCTTTTGGGGAACAAGGGTCGCACCTGCGACATTTCACTTAAAATCAGCCTTCTGCACCTGCAACCCCACTTACGCAGATGTGGTACCCCTTCTGCGGTAACTCACCGACTTCTACGGCTCCTATTGAACCTCCCTATTTTCACTTCTGCGATGGTAAAATGCTGCTTCTGCGGCTACGTGCCTGCGGGATCCAACCGCAGGTGCAGTTATGACAGAAAACCAGCAACTGAAGCTGCTTAAACAAATTCCAAATCCTTCCGACAACCTTCCGAAACCATCCCGAGGCCCCCGGGACCTCAACAAAAGGCACCAACAAGTCTAATACCATTGTCCAAACTTATACCAATCCATAAAATACCTAAAACAACATCGAAACATCAAATCAACCCCGGATTCAAGCCTAAGAACTGTAAAACTCTAAAAATACACTTTCGATCAAAAAGTCTATCAAACCTCGTCCGAATGACTTAAAATTTTGCACACACATCACATTCAACATTATGGAGCTACTCCAACTTCCGAAATTTTATTCCCACCCTCGGATCAAAATCTCTCTATCGAACCGGAAACTTCAAAATTCGACTTTTGGCATTTCAAGCATAAATTAGCTACAGACCTCCAAAACACAATCTGAATATGCCCCTGAGCACGAAATCACCCAACGGAGATAACGGAACCATCGGAATTTCATTCAGAGGACGTCTTTATACTGTTCTAACTACGGTCAAATTTCCAATACTTAAACTCTTATTTAGGGACTAAGTGTCACAAAACTCTCCGAAACTCAAAACCGAACATTCCGGTAAATCAAAATAGCAGAAATAAATATGGGAAAAGCTGTTAATAGGGGATCAGGGTGAAAATTCTTAAGACGACCGGTCGGATCGCCATAGCATACGTCGATACAAGTGATGTTTGATAATTTGTCCGTCAAGATAAAGGGCGACGAGGTTACTAAGGAGATGAGTTCTACAAATGGATATGGAGTTTTCACAATTGATATAAATGGAAATTTCAATTCGAAAAAATTGGAAGTTCATTGTGGAGATGTGAAGATCCACCAATTATCTTCGTCATTTACACAAGAAATCACACCACAATTTCCAAAGAGATGCTCCAACAAAATACATTACTCTTGATCTTGTTAGTCTTGGTTTTCTCTAGATTTAAATCTTACAATTTGGATAGAGATTGCCAGTTGGAAACTATTTGAATTTCTTCCTAGGGTTTTAATATGAGAATGTTTATTATTATAATTTCACAACACTTGCTCTTGTAAAATTGTTCTTTTGCTAACTAGCCGCCGTGGTAGTATTGATTAGATCCCTTTAAACATAGGTCTTGATAGGGAGTTTATCACGAGTCTGAATTAGTCGGCCCGTAGCTTATGATTAAACGAAAAAAAGACCTTGTGAATGTTTGGCAATTCAATTTTCTTTTTATTACAATGTGTGCCTGTATACTGTCATGGCCCTAAATCCATTAAGGGTAGTGGTGGCGCCGGACACCGCTGCCAGGCAAGCCAACAAAAATACTAAATTAAATTCCAATTTTAATATTTGTTGAAGTCATTTTCCTTTATACATTAAATAACAAATAATGAACTTTACAGACATGGAGTCTTTGACAGACTTAATATTGACCAATCCTATAATCATCCCAGAACCCGGTGTCACAAGTGCATGAGCGTCTACTAAGAAGGAAATAAAATACAACATCCGTCCGGAATATAGTGGACAGAAAGTAAATACAATATTCTAGAAGGGATTATACTAGCTGCGGGCGGACTCGAATAATGCAACTTACCTAGTCCCTGAATCATCTGTGCTGCTATGCCCAATAGGCCACTAGAGTTACATATACCTGTACAAACAAAAATGCACAGAAGTGTAGTATGAGTACGAAAATAACGTGTACTCAGTGAGTATCCCGTCTAATCTCGAAGAAGTAGAGACGAGATGGTCGACTTTGACACTTAGTAGTTGTGCAATAATGAGGTCAATAATAAATTAAATCGTGGATTTCTATAAACATGATTTCAATCCGATAGAAGGAAACAAGTAAACAATTATTTCATTTATAAGAAATTTCTAAAAATTCCTTTTTGTTATTTTTCAAATATTCTCAAGCCATGAAGAGGCAATAACAACTCTAATAAGTTCAAGGCAACAATACAAGCATGTGCAAATTATACCGAGGCATACGACCCGCTCCAACCGAATATAAACTGTGCACTGCCGAGGGTCGAACGGCGCGAACTATAGATGCATCTTCTTAATTTGCTGAGGTGTTCGGCCCGCTCCAAAAATAAACAAATAGAGACAGTCAATCAAGAAGTCAACATGGAACGATTATTCAAAGAAAAGCTAATTCTCTTTTAATCCTTTAAGAAAATAAAGTTTAAATTTTTTTAGGAATTCATTTGCTAATTCGATGTGATTTAAGCAATACAAGCTATCAAGAAGATGGTAAATATTTCAAGTATAGCATGCTTTTGGGTCCTAGACTACCCAGACAATAGCATAATATTAGCTACGCACGGACTCTCGTCACCTCGTGCGTACGTAGCCCCCACAAATAGGAGCACATAACCAATTAACTCACATATGGGAACAATTCCCTCTTACAAGGTTAGAAAGGAGACTCACCTCACTCCGAAGCCTATATTCCGATTCAAGAACGCGCTCAAACCTCCAATTCGGAGCCGAGCGATCCAAAACTATTCAAATAGGGTAAGAACTAGTCAATAAATGCTCAAAGTGCATATTCTAATTATTAAACCAATTTCCCAACCCTAAATGCAAGGTTCCTAAAATTCACCCCCAGGCCCACGTGCCCGAATTTCGGAAATTTTTGAAAAAAGTTATTACCCATAACCTAAGGATCAAGAATATATGATTTTTACTCTCCCCCCAAGAAATTTCATGATTAAATATTGTTTTTACCAAATTCTAGGGTTTTCATCTAAAACCCTTGATTTTCCCATATTTTCACATGTTAATCTACCCCTAATCTATGTATTTAACTTGGGATGTGTAGAAATTAATTACCTCTTTGATGACGATGGAATCCCTCTTCAAATGCTCTCAAGAATCGCCTAAGGCCAAGAGGGAAATGAGCTAAGTCTCGGAGTAAAAGCCAATGCACCTGTCACACCTCCTTTTCGGCGCTACCGCACCCCGCGAAGGGCGTGGTAGAAGGGAGTTTTTCCAATTAAAGGACAATCGAAACGGAATTTATTTATTTAATTCAGAGTCGCCACTTGAGAAATTTATGGTGTCCCAAGTCACCGGTTGAATCCCGAATCGAGGAAAAGATTGACTCTGTATTACAGTCTGCGAACCAGAAATCCGGATAAGGAATTCTGTTAACCCGGGAGAAGGTGTTAGGCATTCCCGAATTCCGTGGTTCTAGCACGGTCGCTCAACTGTCATATT
>MU756930.1:20413-48141 GCA_026770625.1 Nicotiana glauca
TCCAATCCTACAATCAACTCAAAGTCGTCTATGATCACCACTCGCAAGTTGAACTTTCCTTCGTAGGGGCCAAGCTTCACCGGTACTTCTTTGGCTATTCCACCCACTGGTTGGGGGGTGAGTTGATAGCTTTGACACTACCTTTGCCTTTCCCTACAACTAGTCCAAGGCGCTCCACCTGAGTCGATGCCAAGTAGTTGTGGGTAGCACCCGTGTCTATCATAGCCCGAATAGGCTTGCCATTCACTTTCATCTCAACGAACATTAAAGTCCTCTCCTGTTTGGGAGGAGTCTTTTCGTTCGCCTTCTTTTTCCCCTTCTTCATGACTGGGTATGGGTCCTTCTTCTTGCGAATACCAGCACTGGTCTCTGCTAATGCCTCAGAGACGGAACCTACAATTGCATTGAAGGCACCTACTGGTTCAGTCTGATCCGCATCGTCTGAGTCGTCATCCGTCCCATCATCAATAGCTTGATGGGCATTTATCTGTGCATGTGGGCACTCATTGTTCCAATGTGGTCCGCCGCAATGACGACATCCTGAAGGGGGTTTTCTCCCCCTGTCATTGTTGTTTGAAGCAGCACTGTTGCTGCTGGAGGAAGGAGCTCTAGATTTGTTTGAGTTCCGATCTCCCCCACTTTTGCTTGGACCACCACTGCTAGGCTGGCCCCCTCTGAAACCTGTTCGGGCAGGCGGTTGAGGCCTGTCCTTCCGAGCTTCCATTTGATAGTCCCCAAGACATTCAGCTGCTTGGATTGCCTTGGGAAGGGTATCTACCCTTTGTCTCTGTAGCTCCACACGGGCATAAGGTTTCAACCCTTCCATGAAAGTGAAGAGCTTGTCCTTGTCCCCCATGTCGCGTATGCTTAGCATGAGTGCGGAGAATTCTCGCACGTAGTCCCGCACTGATTTTGTCTGACGGAGCTCCCGTAGTTTTCTCCTTGCATTGTATTCAACATTTTCGGGGAAGAACTGCAGGCGAATAGCGGCCTTCAGTTCTGCCCATGTTGCGAGGGCATCTTCACCGGCTTTGATGGCTTCGTACTTCACCCGCCACCAAAGTTTGGCATCACCCTGAAGATACATGGCAGCAGTGGCTACCTTCTTAGCTTCCTCTAGATCTCCAACAGCATCGAAATATTGTTCGACGTCAAAGATGAAGTTTTCCACTTCCTTGGCATTCCTAGCTCCACTGTATTGCTTTGGCTCAGGAATTTTCAATTTCATTGTCGCGGAAGCGGAATTCATAGCACCTCCAATTTGGTTCCCACCTCCTCGGAGTAGGCCTTGTAAAGCAGCATTGACAAGATTAAGCTGGTCTGTCAAGTTGTCAATGGTTTGTTGCATGGCAGTCACCTTTTCTGCCTCCTGAGCCCTATGGGCTAAATCCTCGGTGCGCTCCTGTTGGAGCCCCTCGAATTTATCAAAAATTTCGGCTGCCTCTGCGGCCGCCGTCTGTCGATCTCCCTCGGAGTCGCGACTGATGTTTTCAACATCAACTTCGACCTGAGACACCCTGCGTTCCAGATCGTCCAACCTTTGCAGTAGGCTGGTTCTTAGTTCAGGCACCGTATCCACAATAGACCGCCACGCCTCAATTGTCCCTTCGACAGCCGTGATGCGGTCTCCATAATTCACCATGGTCAGAAATGGTGGTGTAATGTAAATGCGTTCCCTCGTCCGATGTCGAGCCTAGGCTCTGATACCAACTGTTACGCGACGCCTTCCTGAATTTCCTTGGAAGGGCAACGTAAGGCTAAGCAACTGATGTCAGTGCAGTTGCTGTCCGCCAACTGAGGTCCCCGCCGTGCGCTAGACTAGATTGTCAGTGCCGCACGGGAAAACCAATGTCAAGAGTAATTGAGAGAACAGAAATGAGAATTGAGAATGAAAGAAAGCTTGATTGCATTAATGAAAGCTATTACAAAAAGCAAGGCGGTGTCGAGGGGGAGAGACACCAGTACAGAGAATTGTTGCTTGCTAGAAAGTTTTGATTGCTTGATCCCCCCTAATAATGCTTAAAAAAAATAATCCAAAGCTACACGACTAGACTTGAATTAAGCTAGGGAAACATAATGGAAGTACTTGAAATAAAACTACTCTATATTTACAATGGAAAGGACTTAGTTTTCTACAAAGCAGAAACAGGTCCGTTGTCAGCAGCAGCGTCTTTGGCATCACGGTCGGCGCGCGCGGCATAGTCTGCGCGCGCAGCATTGTTGGAATCTGCCTGCGGCGGGGCGCTGGCGAGGGATATCAGTGGGGCGACAGAGGCACCTGTGCGCTTGTCACTTGGCGCGGCCAAGACCACGGGGCCGTCCATGGCGCTAGGCATTGAGAGGCTTGCTAGGACGCCACGGGGCGCGCCCAAGGGGTCATGGGGCATGGCTGGAAAGCCGCCCATGACAGTGTGTATGGGCTGTTTTGTCCGTGTCCCCGTGTGGTGGACTCGGATTATTATGGGCTAAGTCCGAAAATTAAGCCTAAAACCGGGTAGCGAACCCGAGTATTATCCTTTGCCCGGAACCGTGAATAAAGACACGAAGTTATTTAATTAATCCTACGCAAACAAAATAACTATAAAATAAGACAAAACTATTTTTATATTCTTTCAAGATTTAAAATAACTACAAAATGTTAGTGAAATTATTTTTTACTATTTTTGTTTTTATATAAAAATAAAATATAAAGTATTATTTTTTGTATTTTTTAAGTTTAAAATGACTACAAAATATTAATGACACTATTTTTTGTTTTTTTATAATTTTCAAAATTATATAAGGATTAAAAATAAGGTGATATTTTTTATATTTTTCAAGTTTATGAAAATACATAAACTAAAATTTATATATCATTTTTGTAATTTTCATTTTTTTTGGTGAAAATAAAGTAAAAATAGTCAAAATTAGCTAAAATAGCTATATTAGGCCTAAACTAAATATTTATGCTAAAAAATGTGAAAATTCTCGGGGAGGGTCAAAAATCACGTGTTTACACACCAGACGCATAAGTCGCATTTGCGACTCTAGGCTCGCAATTACGAAGTCGCATTTGCGACAAAAGCTCTGCAAATGCGAAGCCCATCCTCCCCTGACCTGGTCGCATTTACGATAGATTCCCCGCAAATGCGAAGAGGACAGCATCGCAAATGCGATGGCCCCCCTCGCCAATGCGATCCCCCACTCAGCAGCCCAGGTTCGCAAATGCGAGCCCCACCCTCGCAAATGCGATCCTCCACGCAGCAGCCCAGGTTCACAAATACGAACGGAACCTCGCAAATGTGAGGTCGCAATTGCGACCAATACATCGCAATTGCCATCATACCAGCACCAGCAATCCTATTTCTTAGCAAAACACTCTAAAGTTATCCCGAATCTCACCCGAGCCCCCGGGGCTCCAAACCAAACACCCTCACAAGTCCAAAAACATAACATGGACTTGCTCGAAGCCTCAAATCACCTCAAACAATGCTAAAATCATGAATCGACCTCCAATCCAAGCTTTATGAACTTTAGAATTTCAAACTTCTACTTTCGATGTTTAAACCTATTAAATCACGTCCGATTGACCTCAAATTTTGCACGCAAGTCATATTCGACATTACGGACCTGCTACAACTTCCGAAATTGGATTCCGATCCTGATATCAAAAAGTCCCCTACCGGTTAAACTTCTCAAAACCTTCAAATTCTAATTTTAGCCAAATGACTCCAAAATGACCCACGGACCTTCGAATTCACTTTCGATCGTGCTCCCAACTCCAGAATTACCATACGGAGTTATTCACAGACTCGGAATCACCAACGGACATCAATGACGCTGAAATGCACTTCAAGCCAAACTTATGAAATTTCTTCCAAAATGCTAACTTCCACAATAGGCTCCAAAACGCTCCCGGGTCATCCAAAACCCGATCCGGGCATACGCCCAAGTCCGAAATCATCATACGAACCTGCTGGAACCTTCAGATCCCAATTCCAAGGTTGTTTACTAAAAAATCCAATCTTAGTCAATTCTTTCAACTTAAAGCTTCCAAAATGAGAATTCTCTTTTCAAATCAACTCTGAACTTTCCGAAATTCAATTCTGACCATGCGCACAAGTCATAATACCTAAAATCAGGCTGCTCATGGCCTCAGACTACTAAATGACGCGCTAGAGCTCAAAACGATCGGTCGGGTCATTACATTCTCTCCCACTTAAACATACGTTCATTCTCGAACGTGCTGAGAACTACACTGAAGTAGTCTGAAATCACCGTTTAACACCTCATGCACCTTCCCGTGCTACCACAACTTAGTTGAGCACATTAGCTCGATAAATTCTGAAGATATTCCCTTTTATTCAAGCAAATAAGCCTTAGAACCCAATTCCAACATCCGAAATTCTGTGTCAGGCCTGTTTCCAACATACGATCACCATATCAATCACTACACGTTGTGCCCAAGCATGACTGCACAATTTGGCTGAATTCACACCTTGCATCACTATAATCACCGGACCACAATAACACTTTCTGATCAACTTAGTTGAAATTCCATGAATCTGGTGCTCCCATTGCACCTCATGACATACATAGGTCTTAATTTAATTCCTACAATACCGCCACAACAGAAGAGACGTGTAGAAACTCATAACCAACTGCTGAATCAACAAATCATTGTGTCTATACTCCCGACAAGAACCATCAATTCATTCTGAGCCGAATAATGATCTTAGCTCCTTAATATTCTTCATATAATCATATTGCACTAATCCTAAATCCAATAATCTCGTCTCACCCAGTACGAACTACTTAGGCGATATGTCATCCCGGACATGATCAAAAGTCTCATATGATGCTACAATGTGCCAACAAGCTACCAATTAGAATGCGATGAAAAGGAAAACGAACTCTGAAAAGGAGATCCAATTACCTTGCTCGCAAATTGTACATGCGACGCGAGCGCACAGCTAATATGAGCTCTCCTCAGAATATAGGAAACTGAACACATAAAAATAGATATGGGGAACTGTACTGAACATTACACTGTTGCGGCGCGCAACCCGATCCAAACAACATAACCATGACGGCGTTCCACCCAATCTAAATAACATACCCATGACGGCTTGCCACCCGATCCACGCGTAGAACTCATATAAGGAGATATACATCAAGCTAAATTGCCCATTACAACAAGATACTGAATATCGGTCACAAACACACTAGGTGTATATTACCATTCCCTGGGGAGACATATAGCGCTATAAGCTACGAAACTCAAGCACAACTGAGGTGCGATATACGATTTGAACCTCAAGAGCCGCTTTGCCCATATAACATCACCTCTACGCGGAACCTCAACACATAAGGATTTACCAAGCCGTCCCACGACCCCTAATATATCATTAAATGAAATAGCTGACGACAAAATAATAACCTGACTACTCTTCCATAAGAAACGCATTGCTGGAATGAACACGTCCGGCCTGATATAGAGCCCATGTTCATTTTTTAATCTATCCACCGACCCCAAGTCGATCCTGATCGTACCAAGCTAGGACAATAACCTTTCAAAGGCCCAAACTAACTTCCTTTTTCTTATAACACACAAGAACAACCATCACAGCCGAAGTAATCCTCCACAGTCTACAACACCAAAAACGGAGTGCCCTCCCGGCATCAAATCCTCGATTTATCGATATTACTGCAATTTTCATTCTCGGTTTGACTTCTTCAATCAATCAAGTGACTACACGCCATAATAAAGTTGAAAAGTGATCAAAATCCCTAACTTGGATGCAAATCCTTTTCCACGAAACACGGATCACAGGTGACGCCGAAGACAATACCAACTTACCTTAAACATCGAAACTCCTCTCATGCTCATCCGAGCTCGTGACATCCTTGTCAATACCGAACTGCAAATTTGATCCTCACTTCAAATTCCATACCACCCGCTGCACCCATCATACCAACATACAATAAAACACGATTTTCGTTATAACTCCGGAATCACTAATAGCTTAACACTTTATCATATACAAACTTTCCATTTAACTCACTTCAGGAGAACCATAGTATCACACTGGTGAATCCTCATAACCGTAGAATATGCAAATCTCTAAGTAGTGGTCTGACACACCATAGCCTTCTGGGATCCGCCCACACATAATGGGACATAATAGTAGAATACTCCCGGATAATATCAATTACGATGGTCGATAGACCTCACACGCACTGCCACAAATCACACTCATAACTTTATCACGCTGAGGAACTGACCTCCACCACCAATATGCCAACTCAACTATGGCTACCAATCTATCTTCTTTCGCTTTACCCCAATTGCCTTAGAAACAATAACAACTCCCTTCACCACATAGCACCCTCCATCCGCACTTATCCCGAGTGACCTTGAATCACGAGGCCATGCTGTCTCAAATCCCATGAACCATTTCATACCTTCCAAATGCTACACTGCAAGTCAAAACATCATAGAACATTCTGTGCCTTTTCTCATAAGCTGCTACAAAGCTTGATTCTTAATCGTACTTATAAGCTCGACATCATTAGGCACCACACTTTACCTCTTGAATCTACTAGGACCGTTACTGAGAGCCACCCGCTCTGACGTGGTCCCGAATATAATCAACTTCATGAATACCCTCTCGTTGAAGCATCTGGTAGAATCACTTCCCTTGAAACCAACATCTATACAATGCATAAATCCTGAATCCTTCCCCAAATCAGAACATGATCCCATAAGGCCAACCGTAGCACACCTTTAACAATTTATTTGCTCAATTACCACTTATGTTCTTTTCCCATAGCTAGAATAACCCATCAATATGCTAATCACCAGAAACTTCGCAAGTAGTTAACCATGCAACCCAATCATAGACGGCGGGACTCTCCCACTTAGCTCGAAGCCACTATTACACAACTCTGGAGTTCACCAGGATTCTTAATCTCTTATTGACATAACCTAGCGCAATCAATAGCCAAAATTCTCGATATCTTACTGTAGAAACCCCCTTTTTATACTCTGGATCATTAACAACAAACATTCGCACGAACGATCCCTTCGCTATATAACCAATAGAATTCTTCGCAGAAGCCTCGCCAACCACGCGACCGCTAACGTGCTCACATGAATAATCCACCTATAAAAATCACTCCCCGGCATCTTCCAACGCTGTTGCATGGGGTACAATCACTACGACATCAATAACCCATCCTAAGTCTGAGCTCACTCTCCAGCTGCACAAGTCCATTCACCTCTCGTGGACATCAATTAAATGTGCGGCAATATTCTTCCAATTCATATTTATGTTATATCCTTGTTCATTCAGGAAGCTCCTTCCCGTTATATCAAATCTCCTACCGCATAATAGCCCATACTTCTAAATAAATTTGTAGACCCCAATCACCAATCACTAATATTTTCAAATCACTCCAAACTCTCCTTAAGGTACGTGGTCATCCCACTGCAAAGCCCATATGCAACCCCTCCACTCTCCCACTTTGGCGGAACTCATTCCCTTAATCGACTACTTGGCCCTTGGCCTCTTATACTCGGCCTCCTAGAAATTTTAGCCACCGCCTGACACTTCCCATATGTCTTTCCTCACCCTTTGTTGCTCAGCCGCTGCCTCAAATAAAATCTATCTTTGTGGCACTTGAACCCACAATTGCTGCTAACTTTAAACATTTTCGAGGGTCATCTTTCTCGAACGGTCAACATTAGAAATACCGATTCAATCCGAAACAACCGCACCGTGCGATATCTGACAGTTGCGTCTCCAATACTATTTCACAATATATTGCCCCAAAAGAGAATTGTAGAAGATCATAACACCGATAACTTAGTACATTCAATTAGGACAACGACACCCCATCATAGAAGAAAGCTCCACAATGCTTGAAAATACCAAGCCTCATTACTTTCACCAGCCCACATCTGACCATCCTTAGTCTGATTGCCTTTCCCCTGCCGGGAATAAAATACCAAATCTCTGAATCAAGCACTGAGTAAAATTTCCTTCGAGTCATTCACTGCCCCGACATGTAGGCAAATGTCCTACCATCATATCAATACTACAGAACAATAGTTCGTAAGCATCATGGCAACTTGTGCCTAGCCTCAGAGCCCTCAGAAGTACCACTGCTAGGCTGAAATAATAAAATATCCTTCTACAAGCGAAGATAATAATCCAATTAGCTATACCGGGAGAAACATCCCATATCACTTCTGTAGTACCATTATGGTTCCTCAAATTCTCGATTTATAACAAGCGATTCGCATCGCGTAAGATTGAGTAGGAATGAATTAAAGGCATAAGCCTCACAGGAATCAAATCGCACGATAACGAATCAAGATGGGAAGTACTCTCAACAGCCCTGTAGCCTCCCGAAGATAAGTACAGACGTCTCTGTATCGATCTGCGAGACTCTACTAGACTTGCTCATGACTCGTGAGACCTACGGGAACCTAGTGCTCTAATACCATGTTGTCACGACCCAAAATCCACTAAGGATCGTGGTGGCGCCGGACACCGCTGTCAGGCAAGCCAACCAAAATTCTTAATTAAATTCCAATTTTAATATTTGCTGAAGTCATTTTCCTTTATACATTAAATAACAAATAATGAACTTTACAGAAATAACCATGGAGTCTTTAACAGACTTAATATTGACCAATCTTATAACCATCCCAGAACCCGGTGTCACAAGTGCATGAGCGTCTACTAAGAAGGAAATAAAATACAACATCCGTCTAGAATACAGTGGACAGAAAGTAAATACAATATTCTAGAAGGGACTATACTAGCTGCGGGCGGACTCGAATAATGCAACTCACCTAGTCCCTGAATCATCTGTGCTGCTATGCCCAATAGGCCACTAGAGTTACATATACCTGTGCAAACAAAAATACACAGAAGTGTAGTATGAGTACGAAAACAACGTGTACTCAGTGAGTATCCCGTCTAATCTCGAAGAAGTAGAGACGAGATGGTCAACTTTGACACTTACTAGTGGTCCAATAATGAGGTTAATAATAAATTAAATCGTGAATTTCTATAAACATGATTTCAATCCGATAGAAGGAAACAAGTAAACAATTATTTCTTTTATAGGAAATTTCCAAAAATTCCTTTTCGTTATTATCCAAATATTCTCAAGCCATGAAGAGGCAATAACAATTCTAATAAGTTCAAAGCAGCAATACAAGCATGCGCAAATTATACTGAGGCGTACAGCCTGCTCCAACCGAAAATAAACTGTGCACTGCCGATGGTCGAACGGCGCGAACCATAGATGCATCTATTTAATCTGCCGAGGCGTTCGGTCCGCTCCAAAAATAAACACATAGAGACAGTCAATCAAGAAGTCAACATGGAACGATTATTCAAAGAAAAGCTAATTCTCTTTTAACCATTTAAGAAACTGAAGTTTAAATCTTTTTTGGAATTAATTTACTAATTCGATGTGATTTAAGCAATACAAGCTATCAAGAAGATGGCAAATATTCCAAGTATAGCATACTTTTGGGTCCTAGACTAGCCGGACGATAGCATAATAGTAGCTACGCACGGACTCTCGTCAGCTCATGCGTACGTAGCCCCCACAAATATGAGCACATAACCAATTAACTCACCTATGGGAATAATTCCCTCTTACAAGGTTGGAAAGGAGACTCACCTCGCTCCAAAGCCTATATTCCTATTCAAGAACGCGCTCAAACCTCCAATTCGGAGCCGAGCGATCCAAAACTATTCAAATAGGGTAAGAACTAGTCAATACATGCTCAAAGTTCATTTTCTAATTATTAAACCAATTTTCCAACCCTAAATGCAAGGTTCGTAAAATTCACCCCCAGGCCCACGTGCTCGGATTCCGGAAATTATTGAAGAAAGTCGTTACACATAACCTAAGGATCAAGAATATATGATTTTTACTCTCTTCCCTAACAAATTTCGTGATTAAATCTTGTTTTTACCAAATTCTAGGTTTTTCATCTAAAACCCTTGATTTTTCCAAATTTTCACATGTTAATCTACCCCTAATCTATGTATTTAACTTGGGATGTGTAGAAATTACTTACCTCTTTGATGGCGATAGAATCCCTCTTCAAATGCTCTCAAGAATCGTCTAAGGCCAAGAGGAAAATGAGGGAACTTGCTCGCACCCGCACAAGTCCAAAAACATAACACGAACTTGCTCTAAGCCTCAAATCACCTCAAACAATGCTAAAATCATGAATCGACCTCCAATCCAAGCTTTATGAACTTTAGAATTTCAAACTTCTACTTTCGATGTTTAAACCTATCAAATCACGTCCGATTGACCTCAAATTCTGCACGCAAGTCATATTCGACATTACGAACCTACTCTAACTTCCGGAATTGGATTCCGACCCCAAAATCAAGGTCCCCTTCCGGTCAAACTTCTCAAAACCTTCAAATTCTAACTTTAGCCAAATGACTCCAAAATGACCCATAGACCTTCGAATTCACTTCCGATCACGCTCCCAACTCTAGAATCACCATACGGAGCTATTCACAGACTCGGAATCCCAAACGGACATCAATAACGCTGAAATGCAATTCATGCCAAAATTATGAAATTTCTTCCAAAATTCTAACTTCCACAATAGGCGCCAAAATGCTCCCGAATCATCTAAAACCTGATCCGGACATACGCCCAAGTCCGAAATTATCATACAAACCTGCTGGAACCTTCAGATCCAAATTCCGAGGTTGTTTACTAAAAAAAATCCAATCTTAGTCAATTTTTTCAACTTAAAGCTTCCAAAATGAGAATTCGCTTTCCAAATCAACTCTGAACTTTCCGAAATTCAATTCCGACCATGCACATAAGTCATAATACCTGAAATGAGGCTGCTCATGGCCTTAGACTGCTGAACGACGCGCTAGAGCTCAAAACGACCGGTCGAGTCGTTACATATACTTTGAGTATTTTATCACGTACCTATACCAGTAAATAGTTGGTACAAAAAGAGGGGGCAAGGCCCGACCTCATACAAAAATTGTGTAGTTCTAGTTACAAGAGACATATACAGGAAAAGACCTATAGTCAAACATCTATATAACAATCTTGTTTGTTTCGATATTTTCTGGCTACTATAGTAAAATATTGTTATTGAAAACATATATTAATTATAATATAACATGAAAAATTGGTTCCAAATAAAACTTGGCCATTATAGTAAAATGCTATTATAGAAGATCACCGTTATAGAGAGGTCTAGTTGTATCAACATTTTAGCTTACAAAAAAAAAATAGAAAATGACTTTGTATATCCGTTCACAATAATAGCCATATATATATATATATATATATATATATATATATATATATATATATATATATATATATATATATATATATATATATGTGTGTGTGTGTGTGTGTGTGTTATATACACAAATTATATAAATTTTATACACTTTTATGGCTACCGAATATAAATAGATTCTTGCGTAGGCTAAAAGTGATAATTACAAAAAAAACAAAAGGAAATTGCCTAGTCGTATCTAATCTTTATTCTTCAAGATATGCATTTTGGACGTCCTTATCCAGTAGATATATATGTGTGTGTTATATACACAAATTATATAAATTTTATATACTTTTGCGGCTACCGAATATAAATAGATTCTTGCGCAGGCTAAAAGCGATAATTACAAAAAAAAAATAAAAGGAAATTGCCTAGTCGTATCTAATCTTTATTCTTCAAGATATGCATTTTGGACGTCCTTATCCAATAGATATATATGTGTGTGTGTTATATACACAAATTATATAAATTTTATACACTTTTGCGGCTACTGAATATAAATAGATTCTTGCGCAGGCTAAAAGTGATAATTACAAAAAAAAAAATAAAAGGAAATTGCCTAGTCGTATCTAATCTTTATTCTTCAAGATATGCATTTTGGACGTCCTTATCCAGTAGATATATGTGTGTGTGTTATATACACAAATTATATAAATTTTATACACTTTTGCGGCTACCGAATATAAATAGATTCTTGCGCAGGCTAAAAGTGATAATTACAAAAAAAAAATAAAAGGAAATTGCCTAGTCGTATCTAATCTTTATTCTTCAAGATATGCATTTTGGACGTCCTTATCCAGTAGATGCAGTATTATTAGGGATAAATATACTAGGTTTAACAACGAGATAATTAGGGAATAATTAATAAGAGAGATAGCTAGAAAAATAGTGACCTAGTTTTGTATACTTAACTTGTAGAGTTCAACTTGAACACAAATACCCCATTCAGATATTATTATATATACATCTATACTCTATTTAATTCTTTGATTTTATTAAGTTGGTGATTATAAATTTTTTATTTTGGTTTTCAAGAAAATGAAGAGTGTACCAGAAACTCGTTACAATAATAGCCACATTTGGATTTTAAGGGAAGAAGAAGAAGAAGAAGCTAATAGTGTTAGTTGTATGTGTTGCAAATTTGTTCTTTATTTACTAGCCATTCTTACCCTTGTCTTTTTATGTTGGGTTCTTATTGTTAAAACTTATTTGGTAGATGTATCCGATAAAGCTTCTATGCCCAAAATTTTTATTGAAGCAATTACTTCTTCTAATATTGACATTTCCTCATCATCCCAAATTTCTGCTCAAAATTTGACTATCAATTTCGTCGTCGAAAATCATGCTCCTCATCCAGCAGTGTACAATAGCGCGGTCGTCTATATTTTGTACAAGAGAAATGTTATTTGGTCGAATATGTTAGGCCTTTATTGGCAACGGGAAGGAGAACGTACGTCAGTACAAGTGTCTTTTGGTAGTTTTCCCATCGAGATGAGGAATACTAAGGTTGTTAATGCTATTAATAAGGAAAATAGAGAAAATGGATATGGAATTTTTACAGTGGATATAATGGGATATTTTGATATGGGCAATGGATTTGGTCCAATGAGATTGCAAGTTTATTGTGGAGATGTAAAACTTCAATTTTCATCACCTACACATGAGACAGGATTACCTAGAAAATGCACTGTGGAGTTGTGGATTACTGATAAGATTTACTTTGGAATTTCTTGATATATTAATGTATTTTTTCTTTTGCAATTTTCTAGAGGCTATTCTTATGGAAATAAAATTTTGTTTATTATTGTTTAAACTGACTATGAAAAAGTTGTTTCCTTGTGATTTTTCAAGATTTACGTTTGTGTTAGACTAAACTACCTACATCGCACACATTTAGGGGTAAGGCAGTAAGGGCTTCTCTAATATACTGAACGCAAAATATTTTGTGCGCCGGACTATCATTGTATGTCATAAAAGATTTGGTAAATGTTCTGATTAATTACACCAATAACCTTTCTTTTTTCTGACATCAGACTAACTTTTTCATGGCTTTCTCGATTATTTTTGTTTTCTACCCGGATCTCCAGACCCGCTTTAGGACTCGATTAATCTGAATTAGTGTCGGAAATTATAGTATCTCTTTTGAGGGTAAGGCTATAAAAAAAACTTGTCTTTTTGTGACATATAGGTCATGCGTATAAGTCACGAATTCAGTTATTGATGTTTGCATCAGATACAAGAAAAACATATTGCCATCAAAGATTTCACAAAATTAATCATCTACTTGTTCTATATTTTGAAAAGAAAATTCACCTTTAATTTACAACATTTTCAGAATTCCAATATTTAATTGAATTGATTCAAATAAATAATCAATAGTAGTAATAATTTATTTCATGACGAGTATGACTAGAATAAACCTGGCGTACTACAGCCAATGAGTAAAGGATATCTGAATAATATACAAAAAATATTTATCTTCCAACTGCAATCTCAATTCATATTATTATAAGATTTAAATAAAACAAAGTTCAAGAGAATTACAATAAATTACTCTAAAATTCATAAATTAAACACCTTAAATTAATGGAAAGCCAACATATTAAAACAAATCCGATCTAGCGTATGTACGTGTGGAGCATATTTTTTGCAATCCTTCCTCTTGTGTAAATGTCGAAAATTGAAGCATCACATCTTCACAAATAACTTCTACTATAGTATTATCATAATTATTATAATATCCCTTTATTTGCACTTTGAAAACTCCAAATCCACTTGTTTTATTTTATTTAATGATGGCATTAGCAACTTCTTCCCCCCTTATCTTGACGGGCGAATTACTAAAAATCACTTGTATCGACGTTCGCTCTCCTTTTTGCTGACGATAAAGTCCAAACCTATTTATCCAGACAGTATATCCCACGTATAAAATCGAGATCTCCATATTTTCGTACTCAGCTTTAGTACCATAACGATTTTCGACGTTAAAATCGATAGTCAAGTTTTGAGCAGAAAGGGATGAAGGTAATGAGGAAATGTTTATATTAGAAGCTTTGATTGCTTCAATAGAAAATTTGGGTAAAGAAGCTCTATAAGATTTACCTTCCAAATTTATTATAAGAGGAAGAAAACATATAAAGAGCAAGAGAAAAAGTATTGGTGAAACTTGAAGAAGTTCATTAAAGTCAAAACAAGATTTTTCTTTATTGTCGGAATTCATAGTGTTGAAATTTAATTCTCAAAATAATTGCTGTTTAATTTGGTGATGAGGAAAATATTAAGATATAGTACCTTAATTCCTTAAATAAAGGGCAAGTTCCTTTAGAGAGGCAGTGATCAAAGTAATCCCTAAAATAAAGGGTCAAGTTTCCTTTAATCCCTCAATATTTTTGTTTTCAATCGAGTATCCGGATCCGCTTTAGGGTTCGATTAATCTGAATTAACGCCGGAAATTTATAGTATCACTTCTGAGGGTAAAACGCTATCTACTAGGGGTATTTATCATGCATGCAACTCACCATTTACTATTTTACTCCTTAGTTCTAAGTAACATATATTGTATATATTATACAAACTTGGACATTAACATATCTTTTTCCGATCATTTAGATATTATTCATATACCTGACTCCATCTTATTTCGGATTGAGGTATAGTTATTATGTTGCGATTGTGTAGATACTATTTTATGGAAATAGAATAGGAACTGCCATTTTACTATTGTATAATTAGTTGGCCACTAAAAAGTATAAAGGGCAATATTTGTTAAATATATCTGACATGTTAAGTAGCAATAATTGATAATATTCCTCTGATATTGTTAATTACTCCCACCATCTTGTTTTCCTAATATATTTTATCTCTCTCTCTATATATATATATATATATAAAAGCACGAATAATTTATGCTAAATGTTGAACGATTAAAATAACCTTAAAATATTGATTGACTTTTATAACCTTGAATATTTATGCTAAATGTTAAGTGATGTTTGGCTATAATTCCATATTTTTAGTGCATTACTTACTTTACATTTTGATGTTTTAATGCTAAATTGTATTATATTTATGCCTAATTGAGCTTGAGTTTTAATCGCTAGTGTCTTGCACTAATTGTATGTTTTATACCTTGTAGGAGTGATTCCGAGCTATATAGATGTTATGGAACGAATTCAAGTGATTTGGAGCTTTAAAGTTTGAGTAAAAGTTAAAGGAATTAAGCTGGGATCGTGTTGGGGGGTCAACGGATGATAGTTAGAGCAAACGAAGACTCCAGTAGGCAGATTGCGCACTATCTAGTAAAATAGATATAACGTTTTGCTCAGAACTCCATTTTGATTTCACAATATATGGTTGGAAATCTAACTCAATGGGCTACAACTTTTATGTTTTACGTTTTTCTAAATTCGAAATGCAATAGGGTGATATATGCGCGTCAATAGCGCCATCGCGCTCAGGTCGCGCTCATCAGGCAGAACACTAGGCCAAAAGCGCGAGGACTAGCGCGATCGTGCTAGTCAAACCCGGAAAAAGTGTCCTTTTTTACATTGGAGAAGGTATAATTGTTTGGACCCAACCCTACTTTGTATATATACATGGAAAACGGAATTTTGAGGGAGGAGGACGTTTTTTAGAGGAAAACATAAGCACAGAGCCGCCGTTGAGGCCGGGTTTCATCTTTTCTTCCACTAACTTAGTCTTTTTATGTTTCTTTGTATGATTTATTGTTTTGCTACCATGTCTATGTGGAGCTAAACTTCACGTTCTAGGGTTGTGGTTCTTTCATGACTATTGTTATTCGGATATTGATTTTGCTTTCTTAGTTTATCATATTGGTTTATTTATTCAATCCTGCACTTAGTTATTTGATTGCTTGATCACCAATTGAATACTATTTACGAATATAGAGTTGAACTCGAAAGTGGGAATTCTAGATTGCATATAAGATTGAGTAGAGCAAGTTCTTAAACCTACGCATCGGGGAACGGATTCACGGTTAGGATAGACATATACCTAATTGTCTTGCTTGGTTGATTTACATGAATTATAAATGCATTCTTGTTGATTCTAATTCCATAGACATATAGGAGTTAGTTTAGCTTGAATAGGCGAGTAAGAACTCGATAGATTCTTATGAGCAATATTAACCATGTCAACCAATAAACTAGATAAATTAGTTAGTCAATTCAATTGAAGAATACAATAGGAATGTTAGATAGCCCATAACCCTAGATCGATTTCATTACATTGATATCATAAATATCTATTCTTTCTCTTTGTTAAAAGTTTATTATTTATATTCTTTACTTAATTAGTTTAGAACCAAATACTTCTAGGTTTAATTCTTGTTTAGATAATTAGGATAGTCTAATTTAGTTAATAGTTAATCACAAGTCCTCGTGGGTTCAACATCCGACTTTTAGTCAGTTTATTACTTGACAACCGCGTATACTTGCGTGTGTGTTTGGCCGCAATAAGTTTTTGGGGCCGTTGCCGGGGACTTAAAAATTAACTATTTTTCTATATTAGACATTTACTTTTATCTTTACAAGTTTTGATTTTTTTTCTTTCTCTTTTTGTAAATATTTTTACTTTTATAACTATTTGATTTTTCTCTTAGCGTGTTTCTAGTTTTCTCAGCATGACATCTGGGGATGAAATATCCCGTGGTAAGGTTATCGATGAAGACGCTTGATTGATGGAAGACTTTCATGGCTCGTCTTTTTGGGCTTGTCAGGACCTGAACTCCGGGAGGTCTGAATTTGAACATGGGAGTAAGGGTTGGTATTGGGAAGAATATTCACGATTAAGGAAATATGAGGAACGACGTTATCTTCTAACAACGTTGGTAAATGATTGGTCTAAGGAGAGAGATGAACTTGCACCTCAAATTGATAATTTTTGCTTGGATGTACATAACTTAGATGCAGATTTGAGCACAAAGGTTGATGCGTGTAACGCCCAACAAATTAATAATGAGTTGTGTGAAACTGAAAAAAAATTTCTAGACCAAATTGAGGAGCTAAAACGAGAATACCAATCACTAAGACCATGTTTTTCTTGAGGATGCCAATATTGAGAAGAGTGTTCTACAGTCATATGAGAGAGTAGATAACATTACTTTGGGAGACTTGAGTATGTGTAAAAATGGGGATGCAAATAGTAGTAAAATTTATGAGTTAGATCGCATTAGACCTCATTCCAATCATGTTTCCACATTGTGTTTAGATAGTAAGATAGTAAGATAGTAATCGAGTCATCTGAGCCAATGAAGGGGTCAAAGAGTGAGGATGAGAGAGCCTATATTCTTGAATTTGTTGTGCCAAAAAGAAAAAATTATATTCCTCATCTAAAGGCCGAAAGGTGCAGAGTGAAAAATCTATTATTTGGCCTGGTTATATTTGTAGCCCCACCAAAGGTGCATAGCCACATACTGGATGTCATGTTAGGGGTACAATTCATAAGTTCAAGGTGGAGACAAAAATTGGTTCAAGTCGTGCCGTGACTTTAAATTAGGCGCTTGTTGGGAGGCAACCCAGCTTTACTGTTTTCTTTTATTCTTATTATTTTTGTTTATTTTTTTTTTAATCTTTGTAGCATTTTTTTTGTAGGATTATGATCATAGAAGAAAAGCCACTGGAAGTATAAAAAGTGAGCTATGTGGTTGAAATAAGTGTGGGGTGACCGCACAAAGGATCGTATCTGGGAGAAGTCTGAGTATCCTGTGAGCTGCTAATGCTTCGGTCTTTGGCCTACCAGGGAGTCTCTTTTACCCTCTTATTATTTTTAGTGTGCATTGAGGACATTGCACAATTTTAAATGTGGGGTGAGGAGATTGTCTGGGTGATTTTCTGTGCTATGTTAGCTTAGTTATAGTACTCGTTCTTAGTATAGTAATTTTTTCAAAACAGAAAAAAAAAAACAAAAAAAAATATCGAAAAATTTGGACTTTTCCTGACGATGGATTTTTTGGACAGCTCTCTTGAGGGATTAAGATCCAATAAAAAAATGAAAAAAGAGTGAAAAATAGAAAAAATCCAAAAATGCGTCTTTTATATTTTTAGGTAGCAATAATCCCTCATGATTTTTCTTTGTGCAATGGTTCTTTTTCATGGGATGTAGTTTGAACCGGGTAGTAGTATTTTTTTATTTTTTAGAGTAGATTAGAATTTAGGAAATAAATGGAGGAAGAGTGATGAACCTAGGCGCCCTTGACTTGTTTGACAGTAACATATTTAGGCTTTGGCATGTGTAATATCTTTCCTATGATTTGAAATTATTGATGATGCCTTGCTTAGTTGGATGGCATGTCTTGTGATGCCTATGTCTCGTTATCTTGACTTGTGTTCACTTTGTGCTTAATGCTTAATATCTCGTGGCTCCGTGAATACTTGTATTTGTTTGAGAGTCAGAATGAGACCGTCCTTAGTGAGTCATGTGCCATGTGTGGTGAGGTTTTTGTATAGTTTATGTATTGTACTTGTGTCTAGAACTTGCCCGGTATGTGAGTTGAAGCGAAATTTTAGGTGATGTTCGGTTTGAAAAATGATTTTAGGCTTTCTTTGATCTTTTTGAGCTTAAGTGCTTACGACAAATAAAATCTTTCCCTAGTTAAACTTTTTGAGCCTATAGACTTTTATTTGGCACCCACAATACAAGCCTATATCCTTTTTATTCTTAATTGATATTTTTAATCTTTTTACCTCTTAAATCACTTTAATTGTAAAATAAATTCTAAAAGAAGTAAGAAGGGACTAGCGTGGGGTGGCTTTTGAGTGAAACCAATAATAAAAAAAGGTGCACTTATTTTTGTAAAAAAATACACCACTAGGGAAAATTTAAAAGGCAAAATAAAAGAAGAAAAATCTGAAAGCAAAAGAGAAGGAAAAATAGAGATGAATACATTGTTGTCTTGTTCCTGCTAGTGGGTATAAATTAATTTAGCGCTTAAAGAAGAAGGGATCATTTGTTGGGGTGATATTGTTTGTGAAAGTGAAGTGGATTGAAGAATTTGCGCTTAAAATTGATTATGTGGTGTGTTAAAGTGCTTAGGAGGGTTAGTCACTATTCTTAAATATATCCTACTCGTCCTTTAGCCCACATTACAACCATGAAAAAGTCCTAATTAATTTTAGATCGAGCGAGCTTACATTAGTAGAGATTTATATTATGGGCAAGCCTATGGTACCAAGTGCATGCATGTGACTTCTTTTGTGAGAGAGAGAGAGAGAGTTCTTTGATATATATATATATATATATGAGTCTTTAAATTATATTTGATCGTGAGATTTGATTGTGTGGGTTCAACGTATTCTCTTGTGCTTGTTGTGAGGGCACATGGCTTCATGAGGGATAGGTAACATTATTAGACTTCTCTACGACGTTGGGTATTCAAGCCATGAGTGCATTGTGACATTGAGTTAATTTTTGAGGCTAGGATTGTTGAGAGCATGTTGTCTTTGATGTAAATAATTTTTAATAATAGTATGAGTAAAAGGGAATTGTTGCATATGTTAGAGTTTAATTGTTGCTATCAACCATGGTCATTGGTGTAGTGTGCTCCAAATGTGTTAAGATGTTAAGTACTCAAAGACAGAGTAAAGTATTGGTTGACTCGAGGACGAGCAACGTTTAAGTGTGGGGTAGTAATGTTTGACTATAATTACATATTTTTAGTGCATTACTTACTTTACATTTTGATGTTTTAATGTTAAATTGTATTATATTTATGACTAATTGAGTTTGAGCTTTAATCGCTAGTGTCTTGCACTAACTGTATGTTTTATGCCTTGTAGGAGTGATTCCAAGCTATATAGATGTTATGAAATAAATTCAAGTGATTTAGAACTTTAAAGTTTGAGTAGAAGTTCAAGGAATTAAGTCGGGATCGTGTTGGGAGATCAACGGATTATAGTTAGAGCAAACGAAGACTCCAGTAGGCATATTGCGCATTGTCTAGTAAAATAGATATAACCTTTTGCTCAGAACTCCATTTTGACTTCACAATATATGGTTGGAAATCTAACTCAAAGGGATACAACTTTTATGTTTTACGTTTTTCCAAATTCGAAATGCAACAGGGTGAAAAATGCGCGTCAATAGCGCCATCGCGCTCAGGTTGCACTCGTCAGGCAGAACACTGGGCCATTAGCGCGATCGCGCTAGTCAAACCCGGGAAAAGTATCCTTTTTCACATTGGAGAAGGTATAATTATTTGGGTCCAACCCTACTTGGTATATATATATATGAAAAAACAGTATTTTGAGGGAGGAGGACGTTTTTTAGAGGAAAACACAAGCACAAAGCCGCCGTTGAGGCCGGGTTTCATCTTTTCTTCCACCAACTTAATCTTTTTATGTTTCTTTGTATGATTTGTTGTTTTGCTACCATATCTATGTGGAGCTAAAATTTACGTTCTAGGGTTGTGGTTCTTTCATGACTATTGTTATTCGGATATTGATTTTGATTTATTTATTTAATCATGCACTTAATTATTTGATTGCTTGATCACCAATTGAATATTATCTTCGAATCTAGAGTTGAACTCGAAAGTGGGAATTCTAGATTGCATATAGGATTGAGTAGAGCAAGTTCTTGAACCTACGCATCGGGGAACGGATTCACGGTTAGGATAGACATGTACCTAATTGTCTTGCTTGGTTGATTTACATGAATTATAAATGTGTTCTTGTTGATTCTAATTCCATAGATTAGTTTAGCTTGAATAGGCGAGTAAGAACTCGATAGATTCTTATGAGCAATATTAACCATGTCAACCAATAAACTAGATAAATTAGTTAGTCAATTCAATTGAAGAATACAATAGGAATGTTAGATAGCCCATAACCCTAGATCGTTTTCACTAATTGATATCATAAATATCTGTTCTTTCTCTCTGTTAAAAGTTTATTATTTA
This sequence comes from Nicotiana glauca, assembly GCA_026770625.1. Taxonomy (NCBI): domain Eukaryota; kingdom Viridiplantae; phylum Streptophyta; class Magnoliopsida; order Solanales; family Solanaceae; genus Nicotiana; species Nicotiana glauca. Next base: position 41,674 of record MU756930.1, read on the forward strand.
TATTCTTTATTTAATTAGTTTAGAACCAAATACTTCTAGGTTTAATTCTTGTTTAGATAATTAGGATAGTCTAATTTAGTTAATAGTTAATCACAAGTCCTCGTGTGTTCGACATCTGACTTTTAGTCACTTTATTACTTGACGACCGCATATACTTGCGTGTGCGTCTGGCCGCAAGAAGAATTAAACTACACATTAATTGACTTTATAACCTTAGTTATTTGTATAATTTAAGGATATAATTAAAAATTACCTCAAACTAATTTTTCTTTCTATTTAAACTACACATACATTAATGCTACATAGCCGACTTTGGGACAAATCCTTTTTCTTTGCGGTATACTTCTTCTATCCTACCTTTTGTTGGACAATATATGGCCTTCTTTTTGTTGGATATATGGCTGATTTGGTTTCTACTCACTGCCAACTTTTTTTTTTTTTTTTTTTTGTAGCCTTTTCTTTTTTGGACAACAATATTTTTCTTTATTTAATCTTCTCCCATAGAATTCGGTTTAATTGCACGAATCCATGTAGGAAAAGAATAAGCCTCTAAAGGTTTTGGTGAGCAATTTTCTCCAAAGGTATTACTTAGTTTTCTCTATTATTTTTGTTTTTCGTTAATGAGTAAGTTCCCATTTTTTGTAATTGAGTAACGCTTTAGGGTCATGTATATGAATTAGAGAGAAAAATAATAACATCTTAAATTTTACTGTAACTGTTTTTTGTGTCATACTTCTTTGCTTTTTGGCGTAGTTTTAGTTTTAGATATCAAAGTCTTTTATATTTATGTAGTATTATTTTTAAATTGTATATCTTTAAATATTAATGATTTGCATTATTTCAACTAATGTTAGTGTAATAATATTAATTTTCAGCTATTACTTAATATTTTGCAGCTTTTACTTATATATTGCAGGTATTTCGCGCAGCATAATGGAATCAGATTTGAAAATATAGTGTGTCCCAATAAATAACCTTAAACTTTATGATGTTGAATGGGTAATTAAGGTATTGGTTATTCGAAGAGGACCAATAATAAAATATAAGGACGACAAAGGAGAGGGTTTGCGTTGGCATTTAACATTTAATTTGTTGACGAAGAGGTAGGCTTCTTTTGTATATTTATTTTGATATAATTTATGACTTGTTCATATTATTTTTAATTAATCTAAAATTATTTTTATATTAATTTATAGGGAGCAAAGATACAGGCAGTACTTTTCAATAAAAATGTTGAAGATTGAAAAAATGTATTTCAACGGAACAAAAACTATTACATTATAAATGGTCGCGTGAAGACTGCTAATTCTACCTATTTATCTGTGCACGAGGAGTTAAAAATATCTTTTAGTAATTATATTACAGTTACGGAATGCACCAACCACTTTTCGACCACAAACTTTTTGAATAATTTTCTATCTATAGAAGAGGCAATAAAATCCTCCATCGGAACATTATTTGGTAATTTCTTGAAGTTTGGACATAAATTGATAGATATTTAAAAAAAGTATAAATTCAAAATGCATGCATGGGTAATATCTGTGCTAGAACCAGATATTAACATATAATTGAATTTGAAATTAACACATATGTAATACATCACTTATCACATAAGTCGTTATTAACAATTTATTCATATAAGTAACAAATTAAAAAGAATAATAATTTTAAAATATACTTGGTATGAATTAGATAAAAGAGTGGGTTAGCTAATATGAATGTTTTATGAAATCAACGTGCTTTTCTGGTTACAATTATTCACATATCCTACATTATCTATTAGTTGCATATGTTATTGAAGACTTCTAATATCTACTCTCTTATGTTAGCATTCTAACTTTCCATCTTTTTCTTCTCATCGTTAAAGTATTACGTGCAACATAAAAACTAGTTTAATAAAAAGTTTATAAAGTTAACTTCAATTCATGCATTAAAAACTGAAATGAAAATATTAAAAGAATTCTAAGCTCTAGAAAAATATCCAAAATTTAAATTTAGATGGTTAAATGAATTTTTTGAACTTCGTGAAAATTTATCAAATAAGGAGTCCAAAGGAGAACGAGTTCCTTCGTATTTTGTATCTATATTTTGGTTCTAGGGTATTTTCTACTTTATTTATACCTTCTTCTTTTTTTAGCAAGTTCGGGAGCGAAGGTGTTCTACTTTTGCAAACTTAAACAACAAACCTGTGACATAATTCTTTTATGATGGTAGTATCTTGATCACTAGTTTGCGTATATCTCTAACTAATTTACACTTGCTACCTAAGTCCTATCTGCATAGATATCTCTAACTAATTTACACTTATACAAGAGCAAGTTCTGTGAAAATAATAAGCATTCTCATATTAAAATCCTAGGAAGAAATTAAAAGTAGTTTCCAACTGCAATATAATCTCAATTCATAGTCTCAAAAGATGTCTTATTATTAATTATTGGATTTAAATCTAGAGAACATGAACATATAGTATCTAGTGAAAAATAAGGCTAACATGCAAGTAATGGCAGATGTAGAGTATGTTGGACTTTTAAGCCATTGGGCTTTAAAGTATAAAAGTGTGAATTGGAAATGGAGGGAAAAATAAAAATTTGAAGAAGTGAGCTTTTGTCTTGCACTTTGTCCCACATTGGTGAGGTACAACTACATTTGTGTGTATATATATAGAATCACTTCTTAAAGCTCTTAAAAGGAGTTGAAGAGAATGAACCCTCGCGCCGTCGTCGTCGCTCGCTCGGCTCGGCTTCGTCTTCGGCTTCGAAAAACGATTGATAAGATTATTTTTTGGACAAAATTTATTTAATTAATTATTTAATAATTAATTAAATGCCAGATCACTGCTGAAGATTCAGAAATATAGTTTGGACGCGGTCCTAGCGTAACCCAGAACCCTTCTACAGGTTCAGAGGACCACTTTGGCCGCGGTCCTAGCGTAACCGCGGTAGGACCGCACCAGAACCCTTCTACAGGTTCAGAGGGCTACTGTGGCCGTGGTCCTAGCGTAACCGCAGCAGGTGGTGAAATTTTTGAACAGGCATCTTTTCCAGAACAGACGTCATATCTCTTCCAATAATTGCCTATAAATTCAAAGGCATTGCTTTGTGTTAACACATCAAAAACACTACAGAACTTTTTTCTTTCTGAAAATACTACATTCTAATTCGCAGTCTCTCTCTCTCAAATTCGTAAGTGTGATTTTGCTCCATTCTTTAAGTTCGTTGCTATCCTGCAGTTTGTATTGCCACTGTTGCAGGAAGGTTTATTCCGTTTTATCCTGGGAGGATTTAATCTATTACCTTGGCAACGTGTGAGGGGGTTAAAAATTCTTTAAGGGCGTACAAGCAAATTGTAGACTCGGAATATTTCTTAATCTTTACTGTTTTTCGAGTTTCTTTTATTCTTCTAACAGTTTTTCTGATATTTTGTTTTAACACAGTAGCGTTCACAAGCTTAAGGAATTTGACATACTAACGTTTCTGTATTGAATTATATACTAAACTATTTTTATACTACGTTGGAGACTAAAGCCCTGGTGCTTTCTACTCCAATAATTGTTCTGTCCGGTTTAAAGTATATAAAAACTTTGTCGGAATAATAAACGTACGGGTTTGAAGTATATAAAAACTTGACCATTGTTACGTGTTGTCTGTTTGGTTTTATATTCAGTTTGAAGATATCAAACCTTCATTGATTTAACAAAGTTCTGTTTTGTTTCCAACTCTACAGAAACATGACGAATGAAAACCAAACTAATGGAAATATTGCAGGGATGGGCGCTACTATTACAAGTATTGTTTCCTCGTCAAGCCGTTCTACTCTTGCCCATGCTATGGCGCCAGCAGAAAAACCCGAAAAGTTTTCCGGTATTGACTTCAAACGTTGGCAAATGAAGATGCTCTTCCATCTTACTACGTTGAGTTTGCAATGTTTCATCAAGGAGGATCCTCCGGTCCTGGCTGAAAACACTCCAGATGACGAACGATTAGTTGTAATTGAAGCATGGAAACATTCTGATTTCTTGTGCAAAAACTACATTTTGAGTTGTTTGGAAGATAGCCTGTACAATGTCTATAGTGTCATGGAAACTTCAAAAGCATTATGGAATGCGCTTGAGAAAAAGTACAAGACTGAGGATGCCGGACTTAAGAAGTTCGTGGCTGCTAGATTTTTGGATTTCAAGATAATTGATACTAGGTCGGTCATAACTCAAGTCCAAGAATTACAAGTCACTGTGCATGACCTTCTTGCTGAAAGTATGACCCGAATCAATAATTTTATTAATAAGATTTATCTTGTTATTAATTATGAATTTGGTATTGAAGGTATGTTCATAAATGAGGCCTTTCAAGTCGCTGCTTTCATTGAGAAATTACCTCCGTTGTGGAAGGATTTTAAGAACTATCTTAAACACAAGCGGAAGGAAATGACATTAGAAGACTTGATTGTTCGTTTGAGGATAGAAGAAGACAACAAAAATGCTGAAAAGAAGTCACGTGGGAACTCGACAATAATAAGGGCTAACATTGTTGAGGAGGCGCCACAAAATAAGAAAAGAAAGAAGGCTTCTGGACCAAAGAACTACCCAAGCAAGAAGAAGTTCAAGGGTAATTGCCACAACTGTGGAAAATCTTGGCATAAGGCCGTGGATTGTTGTGCGCCAAAGAATGATAAGAAGAAAATGAATCAAGATAACATGGTTGAAAATGCTGACGAAATGAAGGATTGTGTGCCATGTTGTCTGAATGCAACTTGGTAGGAAATCCTAAAGAATGGTGGATAGATTCTGGAGCCACCCACCATGTTTGTGCTAACAAGGAGTTATTTTCTTCTTATGCCCTCGCAGGACCCGACGAGACAATTTTCATGGGAAATTCGTCTACAGCCAAAATTGAAGGAGTTGGAAAGATTGCGTTGAGGATGACGTCGGGAAAAATAGTGACTCTAAACCAAGTTCTCCATGTTTTAGAAATTCGCAAGAATCTTGTGTCTACCTCACTTCTTGTCAAGAATGGATTCAAATGTATTTTTGTTTCAAATAGTATTGTACTAAGTAAGAATGATGTATATATAGGAAAAGGTTACCTGAATGAGGGCCTTTTTAAGCTAAATGTAATAGCAGTTCCTATCAATAAATTTAATGCTTCTTCTTACTTACTTAAGTAAAACACTTTATGGCATTCGCGTTTAGGTCACGTAAACTTCAAAATATTGTGAAAAATGATAAATTTAGAAGTATTGCCAAAATTTGATTGCATTAATTCCAAATGTCAAATGTGTGTGGAATCAAAGTATGCTAAGCATCCTTATAAGTCCGTTGAAAGGAATTCAAGTCCTTTAGACTTAATTCACACAGATATTTACGATATGAGGTCAACACCATCTCGCAGTGGGAAAAAGTATTTTATTACTTTTATTGACGATAGCACGAGATATTTCTATGTTTATTTACTTAATAGTAAAGATGAGGCAATTGATGCTTTCAAGCAATACAAGAGTGAAGTTGAAACGCAACTAAACAAAAAGATCAAAATGATAAGAAGTGATAGGGGTGGCGAATATGAATCTCCTTTTGAAGAAATATATTTGGAAAATGGCATTATTCACCAAACAACTACCCCTTACTCCCCACAATCTAACAAAATTGCGGAGAGAAAGAATCGAACGTTAAAGGAGATGATGAATGTGTTGCTGATAAGTTCTGGCTTACCACAGAACTTGTGGGGGGAAGCTATACTTACAGCTAACCGAATAATCAACCGTGTACCTCATAGTTAAACACAGTCCATTCCTTATGAAAAGTTGAAAGAAAGGAAGCCCAACTTGAAATACTTCAAAGTGTAGGGGTGTCTAGCTAAGGTACAAGTTCCTAAACCTAAAAGGGTTAAGATAGGTCCAAAAATGGTTGATTGTGTATTTATTGGATATGTAACCAATAGCAAGGCATATCGTTTTCTGGTTCATAAGTCAGAAAATTTGGAGATTCACATTAATACGATAATAGAATCAGATAATGTTGAATTCTTTAAAACTATTTATCCGTATAAAAAGGAAAGTGAAGTGACCTACCAAAAGTCAAAACGACCTCGGGAGGAAATAATTGATGATATGCTAATAATGAGCAAAGATATTGCCGACATTCAAGCTACTAAGCGTGTGCTTGCTAGTAAGTTTGATATGAAAGACTTAGGAGTTGCCGATGTAATTCTAGGAATTAAAATCAAGAGGACTCCTCAAGGTCTAGCTTTGTCTCAATCACATTACGTGAAAATGGTACTTGAAAAATTCAAACACTTGGAATTTAGAAGTGCAAGAACTCCAATTGACTTAGATCGTCATCTTATAAAGAATAAAGGTGAAAGTACGTCTCAATTGGAGTATGCTCGTGAGTTGGGAAGCTTAATGTACATCATGAACTGTACACGACCTGATATAGCTTGTGCAATAAGTAAACTTAGTCGATTCACAAGTAAT
>MU756930.1:51390-120639 GCA_026770625.1 Nicotiana glauca
GTTATCGAAGGATATAGTGATGCAAATTGGATAACCGGCTCAACAGAAACAAAGTCCACAAGTGGATATGTTTTTACTATTGGTGGAGGAGCAGTATCTTGGAAGTCTTCCAAACAGACGCGTATCGCTCGCTCTATAATGGAGTCATAGTTTATAGCTTTGGATAAAACCGGTGAAGAAGCTGAATGGCTTCGAAATTTCTTAGAAGACATTTCATTCTAGCCAAAACCTTTGGCTCCTATTTGCATACATTGCGATAGTGAGGCTACAATAGGACGGGAAGGGAGCGTTATGTATAACGGAAAGTCTCGTCATATACGACGAAGACATAATACCGTTATACAACTACTTTCTAGTGGAATTATCACTATTGATTATATAAGATCGAAGGATAATGTAGCGGATCAGCTTACAAAAGGCTTAACTAGAGAGGGAGTTGAGAAATCATCTAAGGGAATGGGACTATGGCCAAGGACAAGTCAACATGGCGGTAACTCTACCTAGAATTTTGGATATTCCGAGATCTAGGTTCAAAGAGCTCAAACAAAGTTGTGATTGACCGGTTCAACATTGCCAAAGTAAAATCTTTGGTCCATTCTCGTGGTGAAGACAATGTTCAGTAACAAGGATAGAAATTTACATGTTCTTTAATGATTACCTAAGTTTGATGTGGTATTTATCAAATAGTGTCAATCTAGAGGATTACACGTTTAGGAATCACCTATGTAAGTGTGAAGTGGAAGCCGCTTCAATGAGAATTCTGTAAGGCCAATTCTCTACGCACTTATGAAACCAGGCGGTGTTCATGGCTGAAACGAACACAACAATGAGAACCAAAAGACGGTTAAGGGTTGGTTGTGTGACATATGGTTGTCTAGGTATACACTAAAGTTCTAAGATTCAAAGATATCAAATCTACCAATTGACCGAGTATATCCGACATATGTTCATTATAGAAAGTTCAAAGGGAAACCTACTTATCCAGATGCAATTAATCCTTACTTGCAAATCACACAGCTTTCATCTATAATCTTTCTTGATACAGCCATTCCCATTCATGTGGGGGATTGTTGTACTTTTAAGCCATTGGGCTTTAAAGTATAAAAGTGTGAATTGAAAATGAAGGGAAAATGAAAATTTGAAGAAGTGGGTTTTTGTCTTGCACTTTGTCCCTCATTGGTGAGGGACAACTACATTTATGTGTATATATATATAATCATTTCTTAAAGCTATTAAAAGGAGTTGAAGAGAATGAACCATCGCGTCGTCGTCGTCGTCGCTCGCTCGGCTTCGGCTTTGGATTTGGATTTGGATTTGCCAAATGATCGATCGATACGATTATTTTTTGGACAAAATTTATTTAATTAATTATTTAATAATTAATTAAATAATTAATTAAATGTCAGATCACTGCTGAAGATTCAGAAATATAGTTTGGTTGCGGTCCTAGCGTAACCGCGGTAGGACCGCGCCAGAACCCTTCTACAGGTTCAGAGGGCCACTTTGGCCGCGGTCCTAGCGTAACCGCGGTAGGACCACACCAGAACCCTTCTACAGGTTCAGAGCGCCACTTTGGCCGCGGTCCTAGCGTAACCGCGGTAGGACCGCGACAGGCGGCAAAATTTTTGAACATCCATCTTTTTCAGAATAGACATCACACCTCTTCCAATAATTGCCTATAAATTCAGAGGCATGGCTTTGTGTTAATACATCAAAAACACTATAGAACTTCCTTCTTTCTGAAAATACTGCATTCTAATTCGCAATATCTCTCTCTCAAATTCGTAAGTGTGATTTTGCTCTGTTCTTTAAGTTTGTTGGTATCCTGCAGTTTGTATTGCCACTGTTACAGGAAGGTTTATTATGTTTTATCCTAGGAGGATTTAATCCATTACCTTTGCAAAGTGTGAGGGGGTTAAAAATTCCTTAAGGACGCACAAGCAAATTGTGGACTCGGAATATTTCTTAATCTTTACTGCTTTTCGAGTTTCTTTTATTCTTCTAACAGCTTTTTTGATTTTTTGTTTTAACACGGTAGCGTTCACAGAGTATAGTATATGGGTTCTTGGGAACCCATTAACTTTTGTGGACCTTGTATTTCTAATAAAAATGCATTAAATATCTGTAAATATCTAACCATGAACCTAGTTAATATTATATATTAGTTTAGATTACAACCATAAACTTTAAATTCTAGATTTGTCTCTGCTAACAAGATAACTGTAATGTATTTTGTTGGAGCATCTCTTTTGAAATTTGTGGATCTTCACATCTCCACAAAACGAACTCACATCACCTTAGCAATCTATCATCGCCCCTTATCTTGTCAGGCAAATTATCAAAAGTCACGTGTACTGTCATACGTTCTCCTTTATGTTGATTAATATCTCCATTGTAAGAAACTGAAACCACTGCACTTTTGTACTCAACTTCGTGAGGGGCACGATTTTCGACAACGATATTGATAATCAAATTTTGAGCAGAAAGGGGGGAGGAATGATCAATGTTAGAAGCAATGATTCCTTTACTTAAAAATTGGTGATGATTTTCAGCCATTTTGATAAGGAAGATAATAAAACCTATGAACAAACCAAGCATGAGAATGACCCCAGGTATTACTGTCACGGCCCAAAATTTTGCACGCAAGTCATATTCGACATTACGGACCTACTCCAACTTCTGGAATAGGGATCCGACCCCGATATCAAAAAGTCCACTTCCGGTCAAACTTCTCAAAAACCTTCAAATTTCTAACTTTAGCCAAATGATTCCAAAATGACCCACGGATCTCCAAATCCACTTCCTACCGTGCTCCCAATAGCAAAATCACCATACGGAGCTGTTCCCAGACTCGAAATCCCAAACGGACATCGATAGCATTGAAATGTACCTCAACCCAAATTTATGAAATTCACCCAAAAATGCTAACTTCCACAATAGGCACCGAAACGCTCCCGGGTCATCCAAAACCCGATCCAAGCATAGACCCAAGTCCAAAATCATCATACAAACCTGCTGGAACCTTCAAATCCTGGTTCCGAGATCGTTTACTCAAAAATCCAATCTTAGTCAATTCTTCCAACTTAAAGCTTTTGAAATAAGAATTTCCTGTCCAAATCCAAATCCGAACTTTTCAAATTTTGATTCCGACCATACATACAAGTCATAACACCTTAACTGAAGCTACTCATGGCCTCAAACCGCTGAACAACGCGCTAGAGCTCAAAACGACCGATCGGATCGTTACATTCTCTCCCACTTAAACATATGTTCGTCCTTGAATGTGCTAAGAACTGCGCTGGAGTTGTCTGAAATCACTGTTAAACACCTCGTGCACCTACCCGTGCTACCACAACTCACTTGAGCACATTCGCTCGAGAAAATCTGAAGATATTCTCTTTTTCAAGTAGATAAGCTTAGAACACAATTCCAACACTCGTAGTTCTCTATCAGGTCTACTTCCAACCTACGAGTACTGTATCAATCACCGCACGGTGTACCAGAATATGACTGCATACCTCTGCTAAATTCTCACCATGCGCCATATCATTCACGGACCATAATAACTTTCTCTGATCATAATTACCAACAGTTCTCGAATCTGATGCTCACAATGCACCTCGTGACATATATAAATCTTGTCCCAACTTTTGCAATACTGCCACGATGGAAGAGATGTGTAGAAATTCATTACCAATTGTTGAGTCAACAAATCATTGAGTCTATACTCTTGATAGGAACCATTACATCATCCTGACACAAATAATGGTGTTTGCTCTTTAATATACTTCATATAATTCGATTGCATTGATCATAGATTCCATAATCTCGTCTCTCTCAATATAAGTTTCTCAGGCAATAAGCCATCCCAAACATGACCAAAAGTCTCATATGATGCCAAAATATGTCGATAGGCCACAAACTTGAACGTGATACATTAGGGGAAAAAACAAACTCTGGAAGGAACTACTCAACTCACGTAACTAATATGAACCTTCCTCCGAAAATGGGAAGCAAAACATACAAAAATTAGAATATAGGGGACTGAACTCAATGTCATGTTGTTGCGGCGTGCAACCCGATCCAAACAACATACCCGTGGCAGCATGCCACCTAATCCACACATAAAATCCATATAAGGAGATACATACCGATCTAGAGCGCTCATTACTACAAAATACTGAATATCAGCCACAAGCACACTAAGTTCATAATACCATTCCCAGGGAGACAAATAGCGCCATACGCTACAAAACTCAAGTACATCTAAGGTGCGATATATGATTTGAATCTCGAGATCCATCCTACCTACATAATACCTTCGCTACGTGGAACCTCAATACATATAAATTCATCAAGCCAATTCTGTTCGCACCATGCTAGGCTAATAATCTTCCAAGGGTCCATAATAACCCCTTTTCCCATGACTCAGAAGAACAACCATCACAACCGGAGTAAAACTCCATAGTCCACAACCCAAATAAACTGAGTGCCCTTCAGGCGTAAATTCTCAAATTAGCGATATTACCATAATCTTCATACTTGGTTTAAATCTTCAATCAACCATGTGACTGCATGTCACACTTATACAATATCCCCGTGGAATACGCTCCCACGACCTTCAACATTAGGATACAAATCTACTCACTCCTACCACTGGTCACACTAACGCTGTAAAGCAAATTAAATCCATAACCAGGTTGCAAAACCTCTTTCACAAAACACCAATCTCAGGTGACGCTGAAAACAATTCCAGCTTACTCTAAACATTCAAATCCTTTTCCTACTCATCCGAGCTTGTGACATCCTTGTCAACACCGAACCGCAACCTTGATCCTCACTTCCAATTTCATACCGATCACTGCACCTAAGATGCCAATATGCATTATTGCCAGAATTTCATTATAACTCTTGAGCCACCAATATGTAAACACTTCATCACCTAGAAACTTTTTACTTAACTCATTCCCAGAGATCCATAGCAACATGCCAGTAACTTCTCATAACCGTATAACATTAAATCCTCAAGTAATGGTCTAAGCCACCATAACCCTTCTGGAATCCGCCTACAGATGACATGCCATAATACTTGAATACTTCCAAATATAATCAATTACGGCGGTCGTCGAGCCTCGCACGTGCTGCCACCACTATGCCAATTCAACCATGGCTAACCAATATAACTTCTTCTAATTCATCCTTAACTTGCCTTAGAGGTAATAATTGCTCCATTTCTTACTTCACCATCCTAAATCCACACTCACCTTGAGTGACTCCATTTCATGAGACCACATTGTCTCCAATCCCACGAACCGTTTCATACCCTCCTTGCACGCACATTCACATCTTCAATGGATACACCTATTCTGATAATTCCTCTACGAATCCGAAGTCTTTTTCTCTTTTTTCCTCCTAATGCTATATTGCAAGTCAAAAACATCATAGAACATTCCAAGCCTCTTATCATAATCTGCTACAAAAGCTATATTCTTAAGCATATTGCGGGCTTGAATCCTTAGGCACTGCATTTTTAACCTTTGAATTCACTTGGACCGTTGTTGAGAGTCACCCACTCTAGATTGGTACAGAATATAATCAACCTCGAGGCTCCGCTGGCACATGAACACCCATCTCAATGAAGCACCCGACTGAATCGATTCCCAAAGCCTGATCATGAGTCAATAAGGTCAACTATAACACGCCTTTATCAATTCCTTTGCTCCAATTACCACTTATATTATTTTCTCTTAGCTGAAATAGCTTACCAATATGCCGATAACCAGAAACCTCACAAGAAGATAACCATGCAACCCAATCGTAGGCGGTGGGACTCTCCCACTTAGCTTGAAGCCATCATTTCACAACTCTGGAACCCATCAAGATTCTTCCTCCATCATTGACATGATCTTGCACCACCAACTCTTCAAATTCCTCTAAATCTTTCTGTTTGACCTTTCATGAACACTCTGAATCATTGACATCATTCACCTATTTAACCTCTTACCATATTGCCTGTAGAATTCTTCGCCTAAGCTTCATCAATACCGCGTGATCGCTAACCTGCTCACAGGATATAACCCGCCTATATATATTACACACCGACATTTTCAAACATTGTTGCATGGGGTACAATCACTATGACATCAATAATCCATCATGAGCCCGTGCTCATTCACCAATTGTACTAGTTTGTTCACTTCTTATGGGCATCAAGTAAATGTGCGACAATATCTTCCAATTTAAAGTTATATTAAATCCTTCTTCGTATCAAGGAATTCCCTTTCCGTTGCATCTAGTCTCCCGCAGTACAATAACCAATATTTTAAATGAAGCCCATGGACCCAATCATCGTCCACTAAAATTCCAAAATCAATCTAAACTTTTCCCCAAGTGTATAGTTATCTTTCCACTGAACCCATATGCTACTCTGCCACCCTCATACTTTGGCCAAACCCCTCTTCTTTAAGAAACTACTCGACTTCCGATCCTTACACCTGGCCTTCTAGAAATTCAACCAACGTACGATACTTCTCGCATGTCCTTCCTCATCCTTTGTTGCTCAGTTGATGCCTTAGATAAAAAAAATCTATCTCAGTAGCACTTGAACCAATAGTTCGCTACTAACATAAACATTTCCGAAGGTCATCTTCCCCGAGTCGTCGACATTAGAAACATCAATTCAATCTTGAATCACCGCACACCGCGATCTCTGACAGCTGTTTTCTCGACACCCTTTCACAATACCCCACCCGGAGGCAAATAGAAGAAGATCATAGCACCGGCAACTTAACACATTCAATCGAGGACGATGACACCACCTCGCAGATAAAAATTCCACCTCACTTGAGAACACCAAGGCTCGTTATTCCATCAACCCAACCTGAACATGTCACACCTCCTTTTTCACTACACCTGCAAGGGTGTAAAGGATTTTTTCCAATTAAAGGACAATCAAAACAGAATTTAATTATTAAAGATTCAGAGTCGCCACTTGGGAGATTAATGGTGTCCCAAGTCACCGGTTTAGAATCCCGAATAGAGGAAAAGAATGACTTTGTTTAATAGTCCGCGAACTAGAAATCCGAGTAAGGAATTCTGTTAACCCGGGAGAAGGTGTTAGACATTCTCGGGTTTCGTAGTTCTAGCACGGTCGCTCAACTGTCATATTTGGCTTATTTAATTGATTTTAGTACATGTTTTAATCTATGTGCTTTTTAACTTTGAACCGCTTTTATTATTATTTTTAAAGAGAATTGCAACGTCGTGAAAACACGTCTCGAACCATGTCACATAAATGCACCCATAGTTTTTGACACATTTCGACTAGTTGAGATTTGGATTTGGGTCACATAAATGTGTACCCGAATTTAGGAAGGTAATGTTATTAAATGCTGGGCCTAAGGCAACTAGCGTATTATTAACTTTATGAGAGGCCATGAAGTTCGCTAAATGGCACGTCCGGGGGTGTAAGTTATTGATGTGAACATTTAAAGAGGGCCACGCGTGATTTTTATTTGGCGCGGCGCATCTCATTTATTTTAAAGCCAACCTAAGAGACTACGATTTTTCTATCATGTATTGTCTCTAATAATAAAAGAAGAAACCCTAATTAATTAGCATGCCAATGTATCATTACTAAGATATTCAAATAAGTGTTGAATTTAAACAAAATCAACCTCAATGAAGCCTCAGCATTTTGGGCCTTAAAACTGGCCCTAAACAAGTTCAATCCTGCCTGTTCGAAGAAACACTACCCACACGTTGGCCTCATGCAGACGGAATCAGGCCCAAGCTCTATTTAACCAAAGGGCTATCCAGTCTAGCCCACACACGAGTCCAATTCTGTCCTTAATCCAATTTTGCATACAAATTCAACCCATGTGCAATTTGGGAATCTAATATACTTATTCTAAAAATTTTAACAACTCACTAATTGAAACCACTATGTATTATGAAATGTATTTGCAGATTGAACCTAGAATCGAATCAGTGAAATAAACCTATCATTTTTGTCTTTTGAAACTGCCAAGAATGCTAGATTTCATATAGTCAATTAGATTTGAAGCAATTATTCGCATGAAGTTATTTAAGCGACGAATTAACACAAACAATTGCAAGAAGCCATGGTTAGCTAGAAGGATTGTCAGCTATATGATGAAATCAGTTCAAATGATCGAATCTAAACCTATTACTACTTATGATCCTCCTCCTAACACACATGAAACTAACTTTAGTATTCTGAATATGAAAGATAGACTTGACCTCACATTAATAACCAACCAAATGAACTACAGAAAGTCCAAAAAATTTCATACAGTCCAGTTTAGTTACAACATTTAACTATTAAAATGGAATTGAACTAAACTAAGTTGAATACAAGCTGATAACATAAACATCAGGCAACGAATGACTGGATTCCCATTTCAACTTCTCAAATCAGATATACATCACCACAGTTTAGAATTTGTACCTGGAAATTGTAATATAAGAAGAGAAGGAGAGGTCAGCAGCAGTAGATGACAAGCAGATGGCCAAACACAGCCTAGAAACAAGTTTAACAACCCAGGAAATGTTCTAAATCAGCAGGTTCAGTAAATCAACCAAACACAACTTGAATAAAACCCAAATGAACTCGAAATTACACTCAGGAACAATTTCTGAAACTAGCAACCAGTAAAATAGCCAAAACAGTCTCGAGTGAACTTAAACACACTTGAGATGAATCCAGGAAACTCCAGAAAATCTCAGCAATCAAACCCTATGCTAAATGATGCAAATCAAACACTAGATTTCGAAATCCACCTAGAATTTCAATAGAACAGTGTTTTTTGAGTTTTTGTGCTATATTTTGGTTTTTTCTGAATAAACTAAAATCTAATCTAAGGGAAGAAGTTTTCAGATTGCTTGAACTACAGTTTTTGGATTTTTTTTTTTTGAATTTCAAATTTCAGATGTTTGAGCTTAGGGAAGCTTTGGGGGGAATTTTTCAGAGATTGGAAACTTCTCAATGAAGGCACTAGTGATTGCCTCTTATAGGCAAAGCTAAGGGAATATCATATTTTCAACTTTACCTTTTAGTCCCTCTTTTAAATTCCAGTTTTACTCACTTAGTCCTCTATTTTCTGACTTGTTACTCAAGTTACTACACTAAAAGTGCTGAAATTTAAACTAAGGCCCTATTCTAGAAAGGTCTAGGGAATTATAACTTTATCTAAAATATTTCTCTATATAGGAATACTTAAACTACCCTTCATTCAATCCCAAAATTACTGAATTGTCCTAACTAAAACCTCAGCCCCTCTTTATCCTAGTTAAAATTCAACTATAGTCAAACCAAATACCTCTAATTCAGCTATAACCAAATCAACTAACACTTATGGAAATCCTAACGATCAAACATACTTTGTCCAGGCTGAAACTAATTCTAATCATATTAAATCAACAACATTGAAAGAAACCCAATGTAATGAACTAGTTAACACTGAATTGAAACAATGATTAAACTAAAAGAAAATCATAAGAACACATTTAAACACAAACAAAATTAAACTGACAGGATTAACAATAGAATAAAAATCAAACCAACAATTATACTAACCCAAATCAGAAAAACAGAAGGAGTATCAACTGAGTTAAAACTAATAATCAAAAATTAACTAGAATCTATACTTAAACTAATAACAAACTTAGATGAATTAATTCGAATTGTCGACTAACAAGACGCCAAAATGACACAATTAAGAGCAGAAGAGTAAAAACCTAATTATTAATCCTAAACAGACAAAACCAGACTCAAATCAATTAAAACGACTAAGAATTAAAAACGATAATAGGAACACTCAATGAACTCACCAATAAACTTCTAGGTTCCAGCTATTTTTCCTCAAATTGAAAATTCGAGTGAATTGGGCGAGATTTGAGTGCTACTGGTGATGGATTCGTCATGAGGGGAATGAGGAGACCACGTGGTGTGAATTTGGTGAAATTTAGAGGATTTAGGGTTTTGGGCCTGAGTTTCGATTTGAAATTCGAGGAATTTGGTGGTGATTTGAGGGAATCTAAACCTGGACATGGAAAGAAAAGGAGGAGAGGAGCATGGGGTGTGATTTTGGGGACGTTTGGAGGTGGCACCGCCGTGGACTACGGAGACGACGACAACTGTTCTGATTATTCGAATGATTCTGGTGGGATTCGAGGGAAGATAGTGAAGGATTTGTGACGGGGATGTTGAGGCGGCGTAGTGGTGTAATTTTGGGAGCTATTGGAGACCGGCCGCCGGCAAAGGCAATTTTGGGCGGCGACGTTACTGGTTCTGTGTTGAATGAAGAAGACGAGGGTTTTTGGGGGGTTGGGGGTAGGGGGTAGGTGATCCGACAATTATGTACGTATACCAACCCACTTCCCAGCTGTTGGATCAAAGATCCTCGACGACTGGGATTGAATCCCATCGAAACGGGCTCGTTTGGTTAAGTAAAGGGGATGGACCGGATCAGGGGTTTGGGTTGGGCTATTTTAGACGGGCTTGAGGAATTGGACTCGATTTTGGCCCAAAGCTGAGCAGCCTGATTGTCCTTCTCTTTTTTTTTTCTTTTTATTATTTCAATTACTTGTTCCACTCTTTTATTCAACAACAAATCATTTTCATTTTCTCTTCTCCCTTTTTCCTTTGATTTTGTTTAATACAAAATAAAACTAGAAGACCTGATTTAATTCTAAAATTGCACTAATTAATTTCTAAAATAAACATAAATCCCAATTTTAAAAAGAAAACTAAACAAAAAAATGTAAAAAAAAACTATTTTTATTATTTTTCTCTTATTTTGAAGTAATTTAACTACTAATTAATCCTAAAATATGAAATTAAATCCTAAATGCAAATGCCGAGTATATTTTTCATCAATTAAAATGCACAAATAAAAATGCAAACAATTACCACAAAATATCACAAAAATTCATAAAATTGTAAAATAATGAAAGAAATCACTTTGTTTGAATTTTTGGGAATAATTCACATAGGGCAAAAATTACGTGCTCACAGAACATACATAGTCTAATTGTCTTTCCTCCACCGGAAATAAAACACCAAATCTCTGAATCATGCATTGAGTAAACCTCCCTTCAAGTCATTCACCGCCCTGACACATATGCAAGCATCCTACCATCACATCAATACTGCACGATTACCGTTCATAAGCATCATAGCAACTTGTGCATAACCTCAAAGCTCTCAG
This sequence comes from Nicotiana glauca, assembly GCA_026770625.1. Lineage (NCBI taxonomy): Eukaryota > Viridiplantae > Streptophyta > Magnoliopsida > Solanales > Solanaceae > Nicotiana > Nicotiana glauca. The sequence continues at coordinate 62,622 of MU756930.1, forward strand.
AAGTACAACTTATGAGCCGAAATGACAGAATATCCTTCCACAAGGCGACGACAATAGCCTAACCAACAACGCAGGGAGAAAAATCATGTACCACATCTGTAGTACCATTACAATTACTCACTTCCCGATTTATAACCAACGCTTCTCGTCGCACAAGATTGAATGGAAAGGAAATGAAGGCATAAGCCTCAAGGGATCAAATCGCACGATGAGGAAATCAAGAAGGAAAGTGCTCCTAACAATCTGTAGCCTCTCGAAGATAAGTACAGACGTCTCTGTACCGATCCGCAAGACTCTACTAGACTTGCTCATGACCCGTGAGCCTAAGGGAACTTAGTGCTCTGATACTATGTTGTCACGACCCAAAATTTTGCACGCAAGTCATATTCGACATTACAGACCTACTCCAACTTCTGGAATCAGGACCGACCCTGATATCAAAAAGTCCACTTCTGGTCAAACTTCTCAAAAACCTTCAAATTTCAAACTTTAGCCAAATGACTCCGAAATGACCTACGGACCTCCAAATCCACTTCCGATGGTGCTCCAAATACCAGAATCGCCATACAGAGCTTCTCCCGGACTTGGAATCCCAAACGGACATCGATAGCATTGAAATGCACCTCAAACCAAATTTATAAAATTCACCCAAAATTGCTAACTTCCACAATAAGCGTTGGAACACTCCTGGCTCATCCATAACCTGATCTGGACATACGTTCAAGTCCAAAATCATCATGCAAATCTATTGGAACCTTCAAATCCTAATTTTTAGGTTGTTTACTCAAAAATCTAATCTTAGTCAATTTTTTCAACTTAAAGCTTTTGAAATGAGAATTTCCTTTCTAGATCCAAATCCGAACTTCCAGAATTTCAATTCCGACCATACATACAATTCATAATACCCGAAGTGAAGCTACGCATGGACTCAAATCGTCTAACGATGCGCTAGAGCTCAAAATGACCGATCGAGTCGTTATAATTACTACTAATAATTCCCAACATAGGCTTTTAGAATTTTTAATATTTTTTTGTCCATTGGATGATTGGGTATTGCTTTGTTCTTCCTTTAAAATCATAACTTTTCTATTAAAGGAGATGAAACGAATTTAGGTTGGTATATATATCTTTAGGGTTTAACAACAGCTACAATATAAAGGTTAAGGAGGGTCACACACACATACATACATACATACATACATACATACATATATATATATATATATATATATATATATATATATATATATATATATATATATGGGTTCAAATTTCGTGAAACCAATGAATGCGATATATGTGTCTGTATCTTGCAAAACCTACTTTGAATAGAAAATAGAAAACCTATTCCAATATAATTTTGACTAAAAACCTATTTAGAATGCAAAACAATGAAACATGTGCTTTTAATAAATTTTTTAAATTTTAATTTGTAACTATCATTCTTACTCGAAGTAATTATATTAGTTTATTTCCTTGAAAAAAAAAACAAGAACAATGAGTACAAATCAGATTCATCCACTCTCCAAAATCTCAGATACCATCCTTTGCCAAAAATAACGTAGCAAAGAAAATAATGAAAAACGGACCTGGTTTTTTTTGTGTGGAAATTTTGTATGCTATATCTAAATAATGTTCCATATTTATTATAAATCAAAATACTTTAAAAATATTATTATTTATAGCCATTTTTTATATTTTATAGCAAAGTACAAATATATACAATTGATGCGTTAACTTTCCCTCAACCCTCTCTCTCTTCTCCCTTAACACTCTCTCCTTTTTCCCTCTCTCTTCGCCCTCGGCAAGGTCTCCGTCTAGTCGGTCATCTTCTCCGGTGAAGCTCAACCGGAGCCCAACCAAACAGTCGCCTCTCTCTGTGTCTCTTTCCTTCTCTTATCTCCACTATCAGATCCAGTCGGCTTTCTCTCTCTCTCTTCCATTCTCTAATATCCACCATCGGATCCAAATATGAAAATTACGAAGTCCCTATAGGTCCATTACCGGTAGCGAAAACAATGGAGGAGGAAGATCGAGGCGTCACCAGATCTCGATCTAATGGAGATGCTGGAATTCATGGCTTCTTCTCCTTCTTTGTATCTCACGTCTGAGTGTATTCGTCAGACCGGATTTTGGTAGATATAATATGATAGTGTATTCTTAGATCTGGCCATTTTTTCAGTTTCAATAAAATGTATACAGTATTTTGTTTGGCCAAAAGACACGATTTTCGACGAACTTTCTTCTTTTCTTTGTTATTGAGTTACGTACGATGATACAAATACATTCTTCTATACAAATACTCTCAAATTTGAGTGTATTCTATATTTTTCAATGCAAATATAGTTTAATTTTTTCTATTTTTGTTGTATTTATGTATTTCGAATGTTATGTTTTGTGGCAAATCCTTGTATTTGAATTTTTATTGTTTGATTACAACCGGATTGAATATAGTAAATTGAATACAGTGTAAAAGCAACTACAAATGAATACAATAAATTAAATACAACCGAATATCTCTTTTTGTGATTTTTATTGTTTGAATACAATGTAAAATAGTTAAGAATGAATATAGCCGAATTGAATATAGTACAACCGAATTGAGTACAGCGGTATACACCATATTTCTTGATTTTTTGTTGTTTGAATACAACTCAATTCAATAAAGTAAATTGAACATAATATAAAATATATAAGAACGAATATATCCAAATTGAAAACAGTGCAATCTAATTAGCTAAATTTTAGCTATGTCCGGCAATAAGTCTCCAAACAATAGTCATTTATAAAAGCTCCTTTTGTCTAATATACTAATTTGTTGTGTTACCTTGATCATAAACAACAACTGATACCCACAAGTTTTCAAAATTATGAATTGTTGACAAAAATTATTTCCAAAAGAAGAAAACCCCCAAAAGTTGTGAAAGTGAATTGACCCTAATTACTTTTTGTAACGATCCGACCGATCATTTTGAGCTTTTGTACTTTGATAGTTAGCTCTTGGGCATAACTTGCCCCGTGTGGTGTATTATGATATATGTAAATCGTGGGTTAAGGTTTTCAGGGTAATCGGAATGATTTTGGAAGAAACAATTCTCAGTTGAAGCTTGAAAGTTGAAACGTTTGACTAAGATTTGACTTGCTTGTATATGAGCTCAGATCGGAATTTTTATGGTTTGGTTAGCTTCGGGATGTGATTTATGACTTAGGAGCGTGATCGGATTGTGTTTTGGATGTCCGTAGCTAATTTAGGCTTGAAATGCCGAAAGTCGAATGTTTGAAGTTTCTATTCCGAAAGTGAGATTTTTATTTAAGGGTCCGAATGGAATTCTAAAAGTTGAAGTAGCTCCGTAGTGTTGAATATAACGTTCTTGCAAAATTTCAGGTCATTCAGACGAGATTTGATAGACTTTTTGACCGAAAGCATAATTTAAGAGTTCTTGGAGTTCTTAGGATTGAATCCCATGTTAAAATTGGTGATTTAATATTGTTGTGAGCGTTCTGAAGTTTTGAACAAGTTTGAATGATGTCGAGGGATGTTTTGTTACAATTGGTTTGAAGTCCCGGGAATTCGGGTGAGTTCGGGGTAGGTTCCGAGATATTTTAGGCCGAAAATCATAGTTGTAGAAGGTCCAAAAGGGTTGCAGGCCTCGGAACTCACCAGCACGGTCCGCACAAAATGAGGTGCATCCACGGTGACTACTGTACGGACCGTACAAAATGATGTGTGGCCGCGGTAGGTGTCGTGCGGACCACACAAAATGAAGTGCGTCCGCGGTGAGGGACATTTCACTGGTCCTACTTCGGAAGCTCATATCTTTTGATCTACAAGGAATTTTGCAATCATTCAAAAACAAAAGTTGTATTCCTTCGTGTCTAGTGTCCAGAAATATAACGATATCACAATTTGGACATCTGTAGCAAAAGTTATATCCAAAAGACTTATACGTGTCACTACAGTCAAAAGCATGTGTGGCCGCAATCATTTTTGTATGGACCGCATTAGTTTTGTGCAGACCGCGGTTGTTTTTGTGCGGTCCATAGAGGTGGAAATCTGCGGGGTATTCTATAAATATGAGGTTTTGGGTTTTATTTGATATTTTGACCTACAGAGCTCGGATTTTGGTGATTTTTCGAAGATTTTTCAAGAAATTTATCGGGATAAGTGATTCTAACTCAGATTTAGCCGGAGTACATGAATCTATCATTGAATTCATCATTTATTTCGTGATTTGGGATGGAATTTGGGAAGAAAATTTATGAAATCTTCCAAAAATATAAAATAATTATTTAAAGGACCAAATGGTATCGGAATTGGAAAATTTTTGTATGGTTAGACTCATGAGGGTATGAGGATTCTAAAAATGTAAATTTTACCCGATTTCGAGACGTGGGTTCGGGGCTCTATTACCTTTTAGTAATTTCGAGAATTGTGTCACATTTTGATTGTTTTCGCTTGGGCTTTGTTCTCTTAGCATATTTTGACGTCCTCGTTCTGATTTTGGATAGATCCGACGCACGTGAAGGCCGATTCGAGGGGGAAAAGGCGTTGCGAGCTAGATATTTAGCCGGTTTGAGGTGAGTAATGGTTATAAATGATGTTCTGAGGGTTTGAAACCTCGGACTGCACATCGTAGTGCTATATTGAGGTGAGGCACACGTTTTATGACGAGCGTGGGGTCGTGCACTGTTGGGGATTATGACTTGGTCCGTCCGATAAATGATTCTACCGTGTATTTGATTGAAAACTATTTGATATCATCATTACTTGGGGTGAATTCCATATTTGGGCCGAGTGCCAACTATTTGGACCATTTGGGGCTTTTACTACTATTTCCTCCCTGTTTTGATTTAATACTTGAACTCGGTCATGATGATTTCCACTGCTTTACTATTCAGCTATTCTTTCTCAGTTTTAAGACTTAAATGATATTTTTAAAAGATGTTTGGGATGAAAATTTTTTTTACTATAGCCTGAGGGGATTGTGATGATTTTTCGAATTGAGTAAGGCTGAGTGCCTGTGTTGTGAGGATACTATGGGATCGGGTTGCACGCCGCTGTAGTGTAATACTATACTATGGGATCGGGCTGCACGCCGCAACAATGTTATATTGATTCATGATTATGAGGTCGAGGGCCTAGATTTGATACCCCGAGGTGGCTTGTGATTGCGTTTGGGTCGTAAGGGGCCCCTCTCGGAGTCTATACACCCCCAGTGAGCGCGGTACCTATTGTGATGTGAGATATAGCCCGAGGGGCTGATACTGTTCTATGTGATTGCCCGAGGGGTTGATACTGTTCTATGAGATTGCCCGAGGGGCTGATACTGTTCTATGTGGTTGCCTGAATGTCTAATACTGTTCTATGTGATTGCCCGAGGGTGTGGTACTGTTCTATGTGATTTCCCTATGGGCTGATATTGTTCTGAGATATTGCACGTGGGGCGATTTTGTTGACATTGTGCCCGAGGGGCGAACCTTGTGTGCTTATCTTTCTTATTTGCTCTGCATTCATTTGCAAAATTGTTGAAAAGTCATTTTGAAAGAAGTTTAAACTGAAATAAGATGTTTTAAGGGATTTTATAGCTTTATTACTTTCTACTGGTTTCCTAAACTGCTTCTATACAGCATGTTGATGCTCTTTTCGTTATTTCTTACCATTCATACTTTAGTTATGATTATTATTCATTGAGTTGGCAGTACTCATTTTACTCCATGCACTTTATGTGCAGATTCAGGTATTTTCTGAGCTTGGTGGCAGTTTCATTGGAAGTTAGCAAGGTAGCTGTCTGGCGATCACGACACTGCTTTCTCCCTCTTTATTCCTGCTTATGTATTTATTGTGATTTCTCTGACCATTTCGGTCTTGATGTGACTAGACATTGTAGTAGATGCTCATGACTAGTGACACCTCGATGTCGGACTGTATTTATTTCTGTAGTATTCATTTAAAATCACATTTTGAAGTATCTGATTAATTGAAAAGGCATTAAATTGACTCACAAAAATTATTGAATTGAATTGGAAATTGTGTCGGCTGGCCTTGTCTTGACGAGAGGCGCCATTATGACCGGGTCTGGTTTGGAGTCATGACAAGTTGGTATCAGAGCCTAGGTTACATAGGTCTCACGAGTCATGAGCAGGTTTAGTATTATCTCGCGGATCGGTACAGAGACGTTTGTATTTATCCTCGGAAGGCCGCAGAACCTTTAGGAAAACTTCACATTCTTGAAATTCTTATCGTGCGTCCTTGATGTAGCTTGGAATATAACTCTTTGAATTCCTTCTGTGCATTTGTATGCGCGAACGAGCGCTCAGTATCATATGTTCCTTGATGGCTTGTGATTCCCTGATTGAGGGGGGTGAGATGTGATCTCTGTGTGTTGGTGTTGGTCCAGTCTGGAGGACTCGAGGTCGGATCTTTGCCTATGGCTTGAGCACCGAGGTGCTGATTGTGTGAGCAAGTGTTTTTGAATTTATATGTTTTGTATTTTCCCTATTAGTGGAAGTGACGGCTGGATGGCTATGTAATGAGAATGTTAATTCTACGAGATGTATTTGTATGATTTGGAAGCGAAGAGAAAGGTATGTTGGAGGATAGAAGAACTATTAAGTGATTGATTTCCATTGTGATTGGATGTGTAACCCCGAGTTATGGGTGCGTGAAGAATCTTTTCATGTCTCCTAGTTGGGAGTGAAGTAAATTTCATGTTGCGATATGAGTTCATACTCAGGAAGACTAAGTGACTGCGTAATGTGTATGACGGTTGAAGGTATACAAAAATGTTGGTTTGAGGCAAGGAAGGTGGGTTCTCCTGTGGAGTGTTCTGGAGTTGTGTGATCCTTATGTTGTCTATTAGAATATCTCATTTACAAGTGAAATATACGTGTTAAAATTTAAATTTTGGATCGCTCAAGAGGGTGGATTTAACTACTACGAGAGTGAATACGAGATTTGCAAAAGATCTAAAGTACCAAAAGGTCTGTGTTCTACGAGCTTATGAAGGAATTAGTTAATCTCACTTTGGTATTATAGAAGCAATAAAGTATATGCATTATGAGTCATGGCATATGTTTTGATCTATGGCTTCGAGCCAAGTTGGGGAGTTGCTATTGATTAGCTAATTACACGGTTATCTTCTATGTTGGTTCCAGTTTGAGGCGTGCTGGTGAATTAGTTCTGGTTTGCGGAGATTGAGCTTGAGGATGGCTCGAGTAAAGGAAAATTTTCGACTAAGGTAAGGCTATATGATGTAGTGTCAGAAGTGCCAATGAGGCACTGGTTGTTCGGTTATGTGGATCGGGTTAAATTGGAGTTCGAGTAGAGTGGACGACTCTCAGGAATGGTTCTAATGTGCTCAAAATTTTGCATGTAATAATTGGGGAATTTTAGGTTGTATTTTTTGGCTAGAAACTGAGGTTTAAATTTGGAGGGTGTCAAGATTTGTGGTTTTTCTATATCAATTATGGGCTTCTATGTGGCACTATCAGGAAGGTGAAAGTAATGGTTCGGAACTTATAGAATGTCTCTTCAGGGTAAGTATTTTGAACATGGTGCTTGCGGGAATATTTAAAAGAGTATTTAGCGGCTTATGAACCTTAGACGTTGTGGTTTCACGTTAAAGTTTGTAGGGAAAGTTTCAGTTAAGGATAATTGTGTACTAACAAGGAAACAGATAAATGTGAAAGTAATTCATTATGGTGGATACGATATGGTCTTAGTGTACTAATGATGTAGTGATGCTTTACAGATGTTTTGTGGTAATATTCTTAGGTTGGTAACCTACATGGCCTGGTCAAGAGAGAGGAATTCCGTTTTGATAACTAGGTTATGTGCGAGCAGATTTGAAAGTTTTTTTTATGGTCTTTACCATAGTTTGAGCCGGATATCTTTTACCGGTGTGGGGAACATATTGTATATTGTGAACTCCTCCTAGATGGGAGCAAATAGAAGAATTCTAACTGCCCGAAATGTAATTTTCCTATAGCACAGAAATTCTAAAGATATTCTTGTATTTGCAACATGATGGCATGATAGACGTGGTGTGTTGTACATGCTTAATATTTTCATGTACTAGGTGGCAGTTAATTGTTGAATGGAAGGTCACGAATTCTGGATAGGAAAGTCAATCATATGTTTATTGGTATTACAACACTCACTAAGTTAATCGACCACCAATATTCCGATTTTGCTATGTAGCCTAGAAATTTTTTGAAAATAATTATCATGGGATGATCGTACTTAAGGGATGTATTAGTAATTTGAGTGCTAAGGTTGTGATCAGTTACAGTGATTTATGTGATCTATGAATTTGTAGACGGGGAATTCTCAAAAATATACTATTTCGGGATTGTGGCATGTTTGAGGTGAGTATTTTATCTAAACTCATTGGGTGCACCAGTTGAGCTAATTAACGGTGATAACCATGCACTGGGAGTGCGAATGTATGTGAGGTTTGAACCTATGTGCAAGCACCGAGCTAATATTCATGCTCGAAAAGATGTGTAGGCTACGATATGCCTAGAGTGAGATATTGAGCTTAAGGGTATAATGTTTCTCGTATTCGTAAATTTGTTGAGAACTATCTGGACTATACTTTAGATTTCCAATATTCTAATTTCCAGAACAAACTTGGTAATTACTCATTCTACGTTAATTTGCCGATTTGAGCCGTGATAGCACAGTTTGCTCATGCCTACAATATAGAGTGTTATTTATGACAGTCCAGGAGTATGAGAATATCATTTCATTTAGCATATACATGTGTACTTGTTGGATTTCTCCTATATGATATGCTTGGACTAGAAGGCTGTGACCATGCCAGGTGGATTATGTTATTGGCAACTAAGTTGATCGTGAAATTGATGTCAATGTGAGCTATAGAAGAACTGGTTATTCTTATTCTATTCATGTATCGTGGTTCTACTATGATTGATGAGCTCACATCATATTGTTGGGGTGGTACTTGTGGAACTTGCAAAACGGCTCTCTTCTTTGAGGTATTTTTTTCCTTTCTGGGGTGGCCAGATGGTGCAATATTTAGTTTTACTGGTATGGCATTGTATTATTTACTTCTCCATAGGTATGGTGATTCACTTGTGATACTAGACATCAAATTGTGCTTGGTTGATGATTTTGAGCATGGTGACTTGGGGGTCACATGTGAACCAGTGTTTGGATAGGGTCGCGTATTACGACGAAGTCATGTTAAGCTATGATCCTTCAGGTTAGATTCGTGTGTTTTGGTTCTACGATTTTTGATGGGTTCTCAGCAATGTGTTGTGGTGGTACTGGTGAGTTTGCAGTACAACTCTTTCATTTGAGTCATTTCCAGGATTTGAGTATGTTCAGATTGTTTCTTATTGGTGCGCGGATAGCGCAAGTCGCGACTTTAGTCTACATTGAGGTGTCATGTCACCATAGTGGTTGTATTGGAATATATGAGATTGTTGGGATCTTTAATGAATACGAACGGATTCTATTTCATCATGTTGGAAGGATAATATCAAGGTTCGGCTCAGAAATTTGCTATGGTTTTTGCCAAAGGAGAAATGGCTTCATGAATGGTTGATATGAGAAATGGTTATGGCTTACTGTGTATTTTATCTATCACTGGAAGTATATGAAAGTGTTAGAATAAGACTTTAGTTGATAAAGGGGTTCCTACCAGTATTCGGTTGTTGTGTGCAGTTGTTGTGATTAGAAGTTATCACTACAAGTGTTTGAGTTATGTGGTATATCACGTGATTGCACCTGAGATAGCATATATGGTTTGTTACAGCCTGTTTGGACTTATTCAAAGTATATATGTGAGATTCTAATCTTGTGGATGATTTTAGAAGCGGAAATGTGGTTCTAAGGTTAGTGATCGATGTTGGATTGTGAAAATTTCAGTTACATTGTGTTATTGGACCTATATGAGATAGGGTGACATGGGATCACCCCCGGATACATGCAGGGTAAGCTTATTCAGAGATGGGTTGGACTTTAGAACAACTCTGGGCACGTTCGAGGACGAACATATTTTAAGCGGGGGAGGATGTAACGACCCGACCGGTCGTTTTGAACTTTTGAACTTTGATAGTTAGATCTTAGGCATGACTTGCCCCGTGTGGTATATTATGACATATGTAAATCGTGGGTTTTGGTTTTCAGGGTAATCGGAATGAATTTGGAAGAAACAATTCTCAGTTGAAGCTTGAAATTTGAAAGGTTTGACTAAGATCTGACTTGTTTGTATATGAGCCCGGATCGGAATTTTAATGGTTTGGTTAGCTTCGGGAGGTGATTTATGACTTAGGAGCGTGATCGGATTGTGTTTTGGAGGTCCGTAGCTAATTTAGGCTCGAAATGCCGAAAGTGGAATGTCTGAAGTTTCAGGTCTGAAAGTGAGATTTTTATTTAAGGATCGTAATGGAATTCCAAAATTTAGAGTAGCTCTGTAGTGTTGAATATGACGTGCTTGCAAAATTTCAGGTCATTCGGACGAGATTTGATAGAATTTTTTATCGAAAGCATAATTTAAGAGTTCTTAGGCTTGAATCCCATGTTAAAATTGGTGATTTGATGTTGTTGTGAGTGTTTCAAAGTTTTGAACAAGTACGAACAATGTCAAGGGATGTGTTGGTATAATTGGTTTGAAGTCCCGGGAATTCGGGTGAGTTCCGGATAGGTTCCGGGATGTTTTAGGCCGAAAATCATAGCAGTAGAAAGTCCAGAAGGGTTGCAGGCCTCAGAATTCACCAGCGCGGTCTGCACAAAATGAAGTGCTTTCGCAGTGAGTGTTGTGCAGACCGCACAAAATGAAGTGAAGCCGCGGTAGGTGTTGTGCGGACCGCACAAAATGAAGTGCGCCCGCGGTGAGGAACATTTCACCCGTCCTACTTTGGAAGCTCATATCTTTTTATCAACAAGGAATTCTGCAATGATTCAAAAACGAAAGTTGTATCCCTTTGTGTCTAGGTTCCAGAAATGGAAAGATATTATAATTTGGACATATTTAGAAAAATTTATGGCCAAAATACTAAAGCATGTCACTGCAGTCAAAAGCATGTGCGGCCGCAGTCGGTTTTGTGCGGACCGCGATCGTTTTTGTGCGGTCCGCATAGGTGGAAATCCACGGGGTACTCTATAAATACGAGGTTTTGGGTTTTATTTGATATTTTGACCTAGAGAGCTTGAATTTTGGCGATTTTTCGAAGGTTTTTCAAGAAATTTATTGGGGTAAGTGATTCTAACTCAAATTTGGCTAAAGTACATGAATCTATCATTGAATTCATCATTTATTTCACGATTTGGGAAGAAAATTTATGAAATCTTCCAAAAATATAAAATAATTATTTGAAGGACCAAATGGTATCGGAATTGGACAATGTTGGTATGGTTAGACTCGTGCGGGTATGAGGATTCTAAAAATATAAATTTTACCCAATTTCGAGACGTGGTCTTGAGGCTCGGGTTTTGGTAATTTCGGGAATTGTGTCACATTTTGATTGTTTTCGCTTGGGCTATGTTCCCTTAGCATATTTTGACGTCCTCGTTCTGATTTTGGAGAGATTCGACGCGCGTGGTGGCCGATTCAAGGGGAAAAGCATCGCGAGCTAGAGATTTAGCCGGTTCAAGGTGAGTAATGGTTGTAAATGATGTTCTGAGGGTTTGAAACCCTGAACTGCACATTGTAATGCTATATTGAAGTGAGGCACACGCTTGATAACGAGTGTGGGGTCGTGCACTATTGGGGATTGTGACTTGGTCCGTCCCGATAAATGATTTTACTGCGTATTTGATTGAAAAATATTTGATATCATCATTACTTGGGTTGAATTCCATATTTGGGCCGAGTGCCAACTATTTGGACCCTTCGGGGCTTTTACTACTATTTCCTCGCCGTTTTGATTTAATACTTGAAGTCAGTCAAGATGATTTTCACTTTTTCACTATTCAGCCATTCTTTCTGAGTTTTAAGACTTAAATGATATTTTTAAAATATGTTTGGGCTTAAAATACTGTTTTACTATAGCCCGAGGGGCTTGTGATGATTTTTTGGACTGAGTAAGGTCGAGGGCCTGTGTTGTGAGGATACTATGGGATCGGGTTGCACGTCGCTGCAGTGTAATCCTATACTGTGGGATCGGGCTGCACGCCACAGCAGAGTTATATTGATTCATGATTATGAGGCCGAGGGCCTACATTTGATGCCACGAGGTGGCTTGTGATTGCGCTTGGGCCGTAAGGGGCCCCTCCCGGAGTCTGTACACCCCCAGTGAGCGCGGGTACCCATTGTGATGTGAGATATAGCCCGAGGAGCTGATACTGTTCTATGTGATTGCCCGAGGGACTGATACTATTCTATGTGATTGCCTAAGGCCCCGAGGGGCTGGTACTGTTCTCTGTGATTGCCCGAGGGGACAATACTGTTCTGAGATATTTCCCGAGGGGCGGTTTTGTTGACATTGTGCTCGAAGGGCGAACCTCATGTGCTTATCTTTCTTATTTGCTCAACATTCATTTGCAAAATTGTTGAAAAGTCATTTTCAAAGAAGTTTTAAACTGAAATAAGTTGTTTTAAGTGATTTTATAGCTTCATTGCTTTCTTCTGGTTTCTGAAACTGCTTCTATACAGCATGTTGATGCTCTTTTCGTGATTCTTACCATTCATACTTTAGTTATGATTATTATTCACTGAGTTGGCAATACTCATTTTACTCCCTGCACCTTGTGTGTAGATTCAGGTATTTTCTGAGCTTGGTGGCAGTTTCATTGGAAGTTAGCAAGGTAGCTGCCTGGCGATCGCGACTCTGCTTTCTCCCTCTTTATTCCTTCTTATGTATTTATTGTGACTTCTCTAACCATTTCGGTCTTGATGTGACTAGATACTGTAGTAGATGCTCATGACTAGTGACACCCCGATGTCGGGCTGTATTCATTTTCGCAGTATTCATATAAACTCACATTTTGAAGTATCTGATTAATTGAAAAGGCATTAAACTGACTCACAAAAATTATTGAATTGAATTGGGAATTGTGTCGGCTGGCCTTGTCTTCACGAGAGGCGCCATCATGACCGGATCTGGTTTGGGGTCATGACACTTTTCCAAAAAAGGATACCTACATCGAAATAACAACAATAACAACTTCTAAGAAAGACCAATTCTTATCGGAGACAGTGAGAGATCCAGAATTTTAAGTCTATGAATTCTGAACCACACCTTTTTTATTTATCGGGTTTGAGATAAATTATTTATATATATTAAATTAAAATTTTAATACAAATACAGAATTTGAGCTAAAGCTACTAGATTCTACCAAACATGTAACTTCTATTATGCCTCCGCCCTATGAGAGAGTCGGGGTGAACTAATAACCATAGGGTGAAGCAATCAAGTACAAACTATGTTTTCTTGCAGCTGTAGCACCAAAAGTTTCAGTCATATCCAATTTCTTAGAATTCATACCATTAGGAATTTTCCAATCAAAATGGTTGAGTAATCTAGCCAGAATAAGCTCAATGCTTGCTATAGCAAATGAAATTCCTGGACAAACTCTTTTTCCAACTCCAAATCCGAAAAACTCGATTTGAATTTCTTTGAGATTGTCAACAAGATTAAGCTAGCGTTTGGCCATAGATTTTCAAATTTGTTTTGAAAAAATTGATTTGGGTGAAGTTTAGTTTGAAGATGTAAATGTGTTTAGACATCAATTTTCAAAACATATTTGTCACGACCAGGAATTTTCACCGTCAGGACCGTGATGACGCATATCATTTCACTTGCTAGGCAAGCCAACGTTAGAGCACATTATCCATTTTTAACAGTTGAATTGAATAACGAGAAATACTGAAATACGAATGCGGAAGCTAAAACTGTCAAGTACCTACTACAAAATCCCTGAACCTGGTGTCAGAAGTGCACGAGCTACTAGAGTAATATATACAAGGGTCTGAAATAAATACAAAGATGTCTGAATGAAAATACACAACTAAATAGAAACAAAGAAGGTGATTTCAGGAGCTGCGTGCGCTGAGCAGTTGTACTTCAAGTCTCCGCAAGCTGTCTAATTCGATCTCTCTAATAGTCGTTGTTGGGATCGACTCCAAATCTACACAGAAGTGTAGAGTGTAGTATCAGTACAACCGACCCCATGTACCGATAAGTGTTGAGCCTAACCTCGACGAGGTAGTGACGAGGCTAAGGCGGGCCACTTACACTATAATTTGTATGCAGTATATATAATAATGAAAGAAAATAGAAATATTGAACAGGAAAAAGCAGTCAACTGAAAATGATAACTACCATCTCAGGAAATAAACCTGTATTGTCCATAATTACCAATCTTTAGCAGTTCAAATGAAAATACTGAAAATCAACTCAACTCAAGAAATGGAAACATAAAAGTTGTTGCAGCGCGCAACCCAATCCCATCAGACAACACAAAATCCTCCCTTATTTTACCGTAAAAATATCAACAACAGTAAACAATATATATACATATATACATTGCGGACACGTAACCCGATCGTACTATATATCAATACCAGTATCATAGTTCACCCTTATTTTACCATATCAATCCACCCTTATTTCACCTGTTGCGGCGTGTAATCTGATCCCACTGTACAGTACGAATTCACCCTTATTTCAGTATATCAATCCACCCTTGTTACACTTGTTGCGGCGTGCAGCCCGATCCCACCATATCAGTAGCAAACACTCAATGTACACAATCAAACCAACTGTTCAAATCACCAAACCTTTACGATCAGTAAATGTCAAACCAAACCGAAAAGGAAACCTTGAACAATATAAGAATCTACATAAGTAATACTATGCAACGAGACCAATCCAGCAATTTACAATTAGAAGGTACAAACAACTCAATTTAAGCAAATAGCAGGGATTCGTAAAACTATGGAAAGAGTTAACATGATTAACAGGAGAATATATTGATTAACAAGTAGCAGTTAAGTAGGGAAGGCACGTAGAGCATATAATAGTTAAAACAGGGAAGGAATTAATTTAGCAAAAGCACAAAGTCAAGGAAAAACAGATAACTCGGCGGCGTATAAGCACTCATCACCTCGCATATACGCCGCTCACATGGGATTCACATAGCACATAGTCCCAGGGTTCTTAATTCCCTCAAGTCAAGATTAGATACAACAATTACCTCGCTCCAAAGACCACTCAAAGCCCAACCATGGCTTTTCCTTTCAAACTAGCCTCCGAACCAATAATATCTAGCAAATTACCAACATAACGATTCAAAATAGCCTTAAGAATTACCCACGACTGCAAAAGATTCAATTTAAGTCATTATTGAAAAAGTCAACAAAAGTCAAATCCCGGCCCCGCTTGATCCAAACCCAAAATTCGGATCAAAAGCCGATTACACATTCACCCCCAAGCTCGGTTATGTAATTTTTTTTGAAATCCGACCCCAATTTGAGGTCTAAATCCCAATTTCTCAAAAATCCCTAATTCTACCAAAACCCCCAAATTTTCACCACGAAAACACTAGGGACCCGTTTGGCCATACATTTTGGCAACATTTTTTCAATTTTTTTTGAAATCATTCTTTGTTCATAGATTAGTGATCTATTTTTGAAAAATTTCCAAAATTATTTTTCAAGTTCCCAAAATCTAATTTAGGGGAGATTTTGGGTGAAACTGTTCTCCCACTCACAAAACTTCAAAAAAATTCAAATAAAATATATGTCCAAACATACTTTCAACTTCCGAAAATTATTTTTCAAAACTACTTCAACAATTATTTTTTCAAGCTTCAACTAAATATATGCTCAAACGCTAGCTAGATTTTAGGTTAAAACATACTGAAATGTAATGAAAGATTGAAAGAAAATAGGTTAGAATCTCTTACCAATGATATAGGGGAAGAGAGAGTCTTGGAAAATTGCCCCTAGGATTTTCTTATTTTAAAAATTTGAAGAATGAGTGAAAATTCCATTTTTCTAACTATTCAATCAGTTACAGGTATTGCATTTGCGACATGGGGTTCGCAAATGTGAACCCGCAAATACGAATAACTCTTCGCAAATACGAAGAATGACTGAGCCTGCTGACTTTGCAAATGCGAACCAGTGTTCACAAATACGGACTGTCAAGTTCGCAAATGCGATCAAAACTTCGCAAATGCAAAGATCCCCCTCCCATCCCACTGCTCGCATTTGCGAGCCAAACCTAGCAAATGCGAAGTCTGCAGATCAGTTGCAGCAACTGCTGTGTTTTCTAAGTTCAAAACACTCAGCAGCCTACCCGAAACTCACTCGAGCCCTCGGGGATCCAAACCGGACATGCACACAAGTCCTAAAACATCATACAAACTTGCTCGCGCAATCCAATCACCAAAATAACACCTAGAACTACGACTTGGACACCAAATCAAATAAAAATTTTAAGAAAACTTTAAAACTTCTATTTTCACAACTGAACTGCCAAATCACATCAAACTAACTATGTTTCTCACCAAATTTCACAGACAAGTCATCAATATGCTAACGGATATGTACCGGGCTTCGAAACCAAAATACGGACCTGGTATCAACAAGATCAAACATCAGTCAATTCTTAAAAACCATTAAACTTTTAAACTTTCAATTTTCAACAAAAATTCATAACTCGAGCTAGGGACCTCCAAATTTGATTCTGGGCATACGTCCAGGTCCCATATTTTGATATGGACCCATCGGGACCGTCAAAATATCGCTCCAGGTCTGTCTACTCAAAACGTTAACCGAAGTCAACTAAAATTAGTTTTTAGGGAAAAATTTCTTATTTTTTATTAGTTTTTAACATACAAGCCTTCCAGATTAACACCCGGACTGTGCACTTAAATCGAAGAAGGCTAAAATAAGGTTCTAAAGGCTTTGAAACAGATAATTTGTTCTAACTTATAAGATAAGCTATTGGGTCTTCACAATATTTCCCAAATCTATTTTGGAAAAACTTGAAACATGACTTATACCCACAAGTTCTAAAAACTATCACAAATATCCAAAAATACCATTATCAATAACATTCATTATATTATCGCAAACTATAGTCCTGAACATAATTACATTTGATACAACATTATTATTTTTATAATAAACTACATCATACACTATCACATAACCAAGAAGACGAAGCAACATTGTTACAAACTAATAAATGGTGGCTCTTTTATAAAATATAAAATTTTAGGCAATTTTTAAAAAATGTGATAGTGATATTTTTGTCCAAAACCAGCTATTGAGCTGGTTTTAGTATTTGAAATTTGAGATTTTGCCAAAATGTATGCAAAATCTATGGTCAAACATGTGTTTTCCAAATAACACTCAAATTTATTTTGGCAAAAACTGTCACGACCCCAGTTTGCCCTCCGTTGAGATTTTGCCAAAATGTATACAAAATCTATGGTCAAACATGTGTTTGCCAAATAACACTCAAATTTATTTTGGCAAAATCTATCACGACCCCAATTCGCCCTCTGTGATCTATCGTGATGGCACCTAGTCCCTATGACTAGGTAATCCTAACAATGCGGAAGTAATCTAAACTTGTGAAATTAAATAGACAAAAGTCAAAATAACTGAATGGAACAATATTTAAATGCCACTTGGCATATACACACAACTTCTAAATTCTGATACACTATCCCAAAACCCGAAAACTCACAGATCCACAAGCTAAGAAAATACTACATAGCTCTAATCTCCAGAATGCATAACAAAAATAGAAAGTGTAGAAGAGCTAAATACTAAATGCAGGAATAGAAAGAGACTCCTCGGTCCGCGGACGCGGCAGATATACCTCGAAGTCCCATAGAATCGCCTCGCCTCAAGAATGGTAAGCCTGAGTAGTGGTACCGAGATCTGCACATGAAAAACATGCGCAGGAAGGGCATGAGTACACCACAGCAGTACTCAATAATTGCCAAGCCTAACCTCGGTTGGGTAGTGACGAGGAAAGTCAGGTCCCTACTGAGGTTAATAATAATAAAATGACAGGATAAGATAAACAATATAATTGAGAATCTACAGTAAGAGTCTATAAAGGATAAGAAGAGTACAATAGCGGAAACAGAATATAATGGCAATCACAAGGAAATGCCACTCACAACAAGGATAATACCCAGGGGATCTCTTGATATCCCGATGATCTCTTGGTATCCTCAATATATACACTAGGGATCTCTTTGTATCCCGAGGATCTCTTGGTATCCTCCATATATACACTAGGGATCTCTTGGTATCCCAAGGATCTCTTAGTATCCTCAATATATATACTAGGGATCTCTTGGTATCCTTAATATATACACTAGGGATCTCTTGGTATCCTCAATATATACACTAGGGATCTCTTGGTATCCTCAATATATACACTAGGGATCTCTTGGTATCCTCAATATACGTACCTAGGATCTCTTGGTATCCCGCACCTCAGTCCAAATCATAATTTCATGCAGGGGATCTCCCGGGATACAGTCCCGTAGTCCCAAATTAAAATACACCGCAACAACATAAGAATATTAAATTAAATGCCAACTTCGTACGAGTAAACAGTTAATTCTAGCCTAACATACTTCACATAATACAATTAAGGTAATTTAAGGAAATAATCAATTAAGTCAACTAGGCATGCTTTCCTAGCTAACAACAAGCTAAGTTTGTAAGTAGAATAAAACATGTAAGAAAGGAACTCAGTTTTAAATGCTTAAAGTAAAATCGAGTTTTTAACAATTATCTCAAGTACGCGCTCGTCACCTCACGTACAAGGAATTTCAATTATCAAAAATATCATATCCTAAGGGGGAGGTCCCCGCACAAGGTTAGACAAGCCACTTACCTCGAACAAGTATAAGTCAACCCGAAACCACGTTTTTGCCACGAGTATCCGACTCCAAATGGCCCAAATCTATTCAATTAAATTGCATATTGTAAATAATACTTCAAGTAACTGATTTTACAATTAAAGTCTAAGCTAATATGTGAAATTATGTGAAATGACCAAAAAAAACCTCGGGTCCACGTCTCGAAATCGGGTAAAATTTATATTTCCAGAAATCTCGCACTCTCACGAGTCTAACCATACCAAAATTATCCAAATCCCATAATATTTCGACCCTCAAATCATCAATTCTATCCGAGAGGGTTTTCTAAATTTTCCAACTAAATTCACGGATTTACTTCCAAAACTTGTAATATATTCAAGTTATCCAACGAAAATTAAGTTGAGAGGGCACTTACCCCGTTGTTTTCTCTTAAAATCTCCCGAAAATCGCCTCTCTCCGAGCTCCAAACCATCAAAAATGGAGAACTTAACATTATGTCTAGGCCTTTTCTTCTTCGCGAATGCGAGGCCCTCTCGCGAACACGAAGCACAAAATGTGCAAGTCTAAAATTTACTCTTCGCAAATGCAAGGCCCTCTTACGAACACGAAGCACAAAATTTATGTTGCCCGGATTTGCTCATCGCGAACGCAATGCCTTACCAGGTTTAGTCTTCGCGAATGCGAAGCACAAACTTTATGTTGCCCGGATTTGCTCATCGCGAACGCGATGCCTTACCATGTTTGGTCTTCGCGAACGCGAAGCACAAACTTTATGTTGCCCGGATTTTCTCATCGCGAACGCGATGCCTTACCAGGTTTGGCCTTTGTGAATGCAATGCCCCTCTCGTGAACGAGTTTCCTTACCAGATTTTGGCCTTCGCAAATGCGACACCCCTCTCGCGAATGCGAAGAAAGAAACCAGACAGTGCGGCAAAAAATTTCAGCAGGTGCACAAGTCCAAATTTTGATCTGTTAACCATCCGAAACTCACCCGAGGCCCTCGGGACCTCAACCAAATATGCCAACCAATCCTAAAACATCATTAAAACTTGCTCTCACCTTTGGAACGCTAAAAACAACATCCAAAGCACCAATTTTTCATCAGATTCAAGCCTAAAAATTCAAAAAACTCTAAAACATGCTTTCGATCAAAAAGCCTATCAAAACTCGTCTGAATAACCTGAAATTTTTCACACACATCCCAAATGACATAACGGAACTACGGCAACTCTCGGAATTCTATTCCGCCCCCCGGATCAAAATCTCACTATCGAACCGGAAACTTCAAAAATTCAACTTTCGCATTTCAAGCCTAAATTAGTTGCAGACTTCCCAAACACAATCTGGACACGACCCTAAGCTCGAAATCACCTAACGGAGCTAACGGAACCATCAAATTCCCATTCCGAAGTCGTCTTCATACTGTTCCGACTATGGTCAAATTTTCAAGACTTAATCTCTCATTTAGGGACTATGTCCCAAAACTCTCCGAAACTTAAAACCGACTATCCCGGTAAATTTAAAATAGCAGAAATAACTCGGAGGAAGCAATTAATAGGGGATCGGAGAGTTAATTCTTAAGACGACCGGCCGGGTCTTTACAAAATCTATGTCCAAACGGATCCTAAATCTCTCGGGTTCAAATTTCTCTGGATTGCGCAAATATTGCGAATTCCTTCCCATTTTTCACATATTCACTTATGCTATTGTTTTATTTTATGTATATCTGTTTGACATATCAACACGAAGCTCAAGTAACCAAGATATTTTAATATTGTGATTTTAAACTAAAAATCTACTATGTTCCAAAATACCCTTCGAATCATCTAATCTTAAACAACTATGTTCCAAAATACCCTTCGAATCATCTAATCTTAAACATGCCTTGTTGAATATTAAATTAAAGGGTACTAAATAAGAAATACAAAATAGACTAAAAAGGAAATTCACAGGACGAAAAAAAGGGTGTTGCGAAGAAATTGGGCAAAGATTTTTTAGCTCGCTGCGGAAACTATTTATATTGGCAGCCAACAAACTGTGTAAAATTTATATACATCCCCAATTTACCAAGGAAATTTTACGACTATTATTTTGGAAGCGGTTATACAGTATCATTTTCCCGAAAAAATTCACATGAAGATGTAGCTACTTACCATGATTATAGCTTTGATATCATCTTTGTCACAGGGATATGAAAATTGTGGGGATCCTTGTCCCCAACACTTAGAAGAACATGCAAAAGATCTTGCTCAATGGGCTCACCATTAATTCCGTTTATGCTAGCTTAATGTTCGCGAACTATTTCCTCGAGAAGGCGATCACATTCTTGATGTATTTTAAGTAGCTTTTGTTTAGATCCTGTGACGAACTCAAGAAACATAAGGGAAGGGAACAAATCCGAGATATTGGAAACTCCTGAGAAAGCTATTATTTCTTTTATTGAGAACATCAATGAGTCCATGTTACATGCCAATCCAACTGAAGCTCTACAGATGGAACTCGTATCCTGTATGCTAGCTTCTCCCCAGAGGGAAGAAGAAGAGAAAAGAAAGAAAACACGTGACTACCAAATACTTATCTCAATTTTCTTCTTTCGTTCCAAATGTATATACGTCTTATATTATCTCATGTGACACTCTTTTATATTTAGTTATTTCCAAAAGGAATAACACCTTTATTTGAATGGCATCTGATGAAGTAACCAGAAACTGTATAATGTAAAATCTAGGTATGAAGATGACATATGCATACTGCTGGAAGATTGGGCAGATTCTTGATATACTTGTAATCTGTCATTTGTTCTTATATTGTTAGAAATTATACTAGCTAATTATAAGTTAGATTTAGCCTTCGTTTCTGTTATGGTTTTATTATTCCTTTTGTTTTATTTTATGTGACACATTTACTATTTGGAGGGCGAAAGACGGGTTCTTTTATCATGTTTTTGCAAGTGATTTTTAAATATTTTAAATGGCTAACTATTGTGATTTATAATATTGTTTAAGTAGTTTTTAAATATCAAAATTTATTTCCAAGAATTTGAAAAATCTATGTCCGAATTCACTCCGAAAATTAGTCAGCTTGACCCGAAGGCAGGATCTACGCATTAAACTTAGTGCAGGATCAGGAGGTTCTTAATTAGTAGCTAAGCTAAAACCCCAAGGGCTAATATTATTCTTTATTCTCAACTACCTCTACTCTAATTATTAAGTTTTGTGTGAAGGTTAAGGCAACTCTCTACTGCTAGTTAGATATTTATTCCATCAAGAATACCTATACTACAGGTACAGGTAAACGATTATAACGATCCGATCGGTCCTTTCAAGAGTTGTAGTCATGTTCCCCTATTTTCTGCTCTTTTAATCTTCTATAGTTGTTATGTAATTTACCGGGTTAGTTGGTTCGAGTACGGAGAAATTTCAGAATAAATTGAGACACTTATTTTCTTAATAGAAAATTTAACTTGGAACAGTTGACGGGATGTTGACTTATGTCCAAACGACCTCGGATTTAAATTTTGATGGTTCTATTAGATCCATTAGGTGATTTTGGACTCAGGAGCCCATCTGGATTGTGATTTAGAGGTATGTAGTGAAATTAGGCTTGAAATGATGAAAGTTGGAATTTTGAAAAGTTTGATCGGGAGTGGACTTTTTGATATCGGGGTTGGATTGGATTTTCGAAAGCTGAAGTAGGTTCGTGGTGTCATTTATGACAGTGTGTGCAAAATTGAGGTCAATAGGACGTGATTTGATAGGTTTCGACGTCATTTGTAGAATTTGGAAATTTCAAAGTTCATTAGGCTTTAATATATGTGTAAGTTGTGAGTTTTTACATTGTTTGAGGTGATTTGTGTCACGATCCAATTCTATTTTAGGCCGTGATGGCGCCCAGCACCGCTGCTAGGTAAGCCAATAGTGAACAATCTAGTGATTTCTCCTTTTAATAAGTTTTTCAAGTAAATAACTTTCCTTTGTTTAAAAGATTAAATGAATAACATATTTAAAGTAATTATAACGAAAGCATCTAAATGCAATCATAACCATAGGAATAAAACCAAAATCACAAATCTACTTGTCACGACCCGAAATTTCCATTGTTGGGACCGTTATGGCGCCTAACATTTCACTTGCTATGCAAGCCAACGTTAGAACAATTTATCCTTCTTAACAGTCTAAAATTAATTAGTGAAGAAGAACTTACTTAACTGCAATATTCCAAATATAAATGCAGAAGCTAAAATCGTAAATATCTGCTACAAATCCTTGAACCCGGTATCACAAGTACACAAGCTTCTAGAATAGTACACACAAGGGTCAGAAATAAATACAAAGCAGTTTGAATGAAATTATACAGCTAAATAGAAAGAGGATGGGGATTCTGGGAGCTGCGGGCGCTGAACAGCCGTATCTCAAATCTTCACAAATGTCCAATACGAGCATGTTAATAATTGCCGCTGGGACCGACTCCAAAATCTGCACAGTGTGCATAGTGTAATATCATTACTACCGACCACATGTACTAGTAAGTGCAAAGCCTAACCCCGACGAAGTAGTGACGAGGTTAAGGCGGGTCACCTACACTATACCTGTACGCAGTATATATAATAATGATAGGATAATAGAAATATTGAACAAAATTAAACAGCCAACAAAAAATAGCGTCCACAACCTCAAGAATAAAGCAGTGTCGCTCAGAATTACCAATCTTTAACAGTTTAAATAAAAATACCAGAAACCAACACATCTCAAAAATGGAAACTAATAGGTTGTTACGGCACACAACCCGATCCCACCAGACAACTCATAATCCTCCCTTATTCCATCGTAATAGTATCAACAACAGAGATAATGTATATAATTATATCGCGTCGCGCAATCCGATCTCACCATATATCAATATTAGCATCACAGTTCACTCTTATTTTTCCATATCAATCCACCCTTATTCTATCTGTTGCGGCATGCAATCCGATCCTACCATATAAAATATATTCACCCGTATTCCACAATATCAATCCACCCTTATTACACATGCTGTTGCGTGCAGCCTAATCCCACTATATCGGGACCAAATACCCAAATCACAACCAAATCTATTAGTTCAACCACAAAGCCTTCACGATCAATAAATACCTAACTGAACCAAAAGGGAACTAATATAATAAAGAAATCTACACGAGTAATATTACACAACAAGACCAATCTAGTAATTGACAATTAGAAAGTGCGAGTAAATCAATTTAAGCAAATAGCAGGGAGTCATGAAACTAAGGAAGAACTAACATCGTGAACAGGAGAAGATATTGAACAACAAGTAGCAATTAAGCATGGAAAGCATATAGAGCATATAACAATTAAGAGAAGAAAGAAAATAATTAAGGAAAAGCGGTAAATAAGGGAAAACAGATAATTCGGTGGTGTTTAAGCACTCGTCACCTCGCATATACGCCACTCACATGAGAATCACATGACACATAGTTCGAGGGTTCCTAATTCTCTCATGTCAAGGTTAGCCACAACACCTACCTCGCTCCAAAGACCACTCAAAGCTCAACCACAACTTTGCCTTTCAAACAAGCCTCTGAACCAACAATATCTAGCAAATTACCAACCAAACAATTCAAAATAAGCCTTAGGAATCACCCACGATTGCAAAAATTTAATTTAGGTCATTATTCAAAGAGTCAACTCCCGATCCCACTTGGTCCAAACCCAAAATTCGAACCAAAACCCGATTATCCATTCACCCACGAGCCCGATTATGTAATTTGTTTTGGAATTCGACCCTAATTTGAGGTCTAAATCCCAATTTCTACCAAAACCCCCAAAATTTCGCCATGAAAACGCTAGATTTTAAGTTAAAAACTTGTGAAATGTAATGAAAGATTGAAAAAAAATGAGTTAGAATCACTTACCAATAATTTGGGAAAGAAAGAGTCTTGGAAAAATCGCCCCTAGGATTTTCTTGTTTTGAAATTTGAAGAATAAGTGAAAATACCATTTTTCTAACTATTTGTTCTGTTGCAGGTATCGCATTTGCAACCAGGGGTTCGCAAATGCAAATCCCGTAAATGCGAACTTTTCTTCACAAATGTGAAGATTTCCTGAGCATGTTGCCTTCAAAAATGCGAACAAATGTTTGCAAATGCAACATGTGGTGATCGCAATTGCGAAGGTCCACCTCTAACCCCACTTCTCACAAATGCAATGGCCTCTTTGCAAATGTGAGGCTCGCATTTGCGAACCAGATGCGAAGTCTGCAGATCAGGTGCAACAACTGGTGTGTTTTCTAAGTTCAAGCACTCCGTAGCCTATCCGAAACTCACCCGAGCCCTTGGGGCTCCAAACCAAACATGCACACAGTCCTAAGACATCATACGAACTTGCTTGCGCGATCAAATCACCGAAATAACACTTAGAACTATGAATTGAACACCAAATTAAATAAAAATTTAAAGAAAAGTTTAAAACTTTTATTTTCACAACCGGACCTCCGAATCACATCAAACTAACTCCATTTGTCACCAAATTTCACAAAAAAGTCATAAATATTATAATGGACCTGTATCGGGCTCCGGAACCAAAAATACAGACCTGGTATCAACAAGACAAAACATCAATCAATTCTTAAAAGCCATTAAACTTTAAGACTTTTAATTTTCAATAAAAATTCATATCTCGAGCTACGGACCTCGGTATTCGATTCCGAGCATATGCCCAGGTCTCAACTTATGATATGGACCCATTAGGATCGTCGAAACACGGATCCGGGTTCATTCGCTCAAAATATTGACCAAAGTCAACTCAATTTAACTTTTGAGGCGAAATTTTTATTTTATCAGTTTTTTTACACATAAGCCTTCTGGAAAAAATAACCGGACTGCACAGGCAAATCGAGGAAGGGTAAAAAATATCCTTCCGAGTTGTGAAGTGTACCAACTTCACTTTGATTAACATCAAGTTGTATGTTTCATTGTTGTCTAATGAGGCGCATCATCGGTCTGGACTCTGGACAGTCTATCCATAGGATATTAAGGATTCGGAACACAGAATTTAGTTCTAAAACATGACTTGACCTATCAGGTCATCACATTCTCCACCTCTAAAACAACTATTCATCCTCGAACGGACATAGAAAAGTACCTGAGCTGGTGAAAAGGTGGGGATATCTACTCCGCATGTCCGAGTCGGACTCCGTAGTAGCTACCCCGACGAGCTGACCTCTCTACTGCACTCGAACTGAAGGATAACATTTTGATCTCAACTAGCGAACCTACCGGGCTAAAATAGCCACCGGCTCCTCCTCGTAAGTCAAATCCTTGTACAACTAGACAGAGCTGAAACCTAGCACATGAGACGGATCACCGTGATACTTCCAAAACATGGACAAATGGAGTACCAGACGAACTGCTAATAAACTAGATGGAAATACGAGCCTTTAAGCCATCTCACCCACTCTCTGAAGAATCTCAAAAGGTCCGATGTATCTAGGACTCAACTTGCCCTTCTTCTCAAACTTCATTACACCCTTCATGGGTGACATACGGATCAACACTCTCTCTCCGGCCATGAATGGAACATCATGAACCTTACGGTCTGCATAACTCTTCTGCTTAGACTGAGCTATGCGAAGTCTATCCTGAATAATCTTGACCTTATTTAAGGCTATATTGTGGTCCGGGCCCAGCCCGGGACCGCCGGCCAAACGGGCCGGTTCAAACGGGCCCGGTCTCTAGTGGTGCAAAAACCCATTGTGGGCCGGTCCTTACCAAAAGCCTGCGAGCTCGGGACCGGCAGGCAGGCCTGGGCCGGTTCAACCGAACCAAACAGGACAAACAGGCCCAATGACTATTTCTTTAAAAAAAATTAAAAAGGGTCAACGGTCAGAATTTTAAAATGTAGCCGTATTAAATGTAAACTTTAATTTGAACTATATCTATAATATATATAGCTTATGAAAGGAAATTCCTCTAAATCTTGAAGTATTTATGAAATTTGTTAGAGATACTATATAAGGCAATATATATATACATAACATACTATATCTACTACGTAATATATATATATATACACACACTACATGATATATATAAGGCAATATATATACTTTATATATATAGTATGTATAGAGTATATATACTCTATATATATAGTATGTATAGAGTATGTATATAGTATGTATATATGTAGTATATATAGAGTATATATATTGCCTTATATATATATATATATATACATATATATATATATATATATACACACACACACACACACACACACACATACATATAAGCAATTAAAAAGCAATTTTTATGTATAATACATATATAGTTTACAAGAAATTGCCTTAAATAAAAAATAAAATAAAAAGTTCGAAACAAAAAAGGCCCGTTAAGGCCCGCGGGCCCGGCCTATTTAGCCAGGACCATGTGGGGTTAGGACCGCAGTGGGCCGGTTCCTCCCATTAGGCCCGTTAGGCCCGGGACCGCCTCAGCCTGGCCCGCCTAAGCCTAGGCCCGTTGGCCCATTTAGGCCCTGGCCCGGCCCAGAATACAGCCTTAACCTTATCCAAGACATCCTGTACCAAATATGTACCCAATAACCAAGCCTCCCCAGCTTGAACCATCCAATCAGCGATCAATATCGTCTACCATACAAAGCCTCATATGGAGCCATATGGACGCTCGACTGGTAACTGTTGTTGTAGGCAAACTCCGCAAGTGGAAAGAACTGATCCCAAGAGCCTCCGAAGTCTATAACACAAGTGCGGAGCATATCCTCCAATATCTGAATGGTGCGCTTGGACTGTCTATCCGTCTGAGGATGAAACATTATGCTCAACTCAATCTGCGTGCCCAACTCACGTTGTACCGCCTTCTAGAAATGCTAGGTGAACTGTGTACCTCGATCAGAAATGATAGACACGAGCACACCGTGAAGACGAACAATCTCACGGATATAAATCCCTGCCATTTGATCTAAAGAATAGGTAACTCCCATAGGAATGAAATGAGCTGACTTGGTCAGCCTATCCACAATAACTCAAACTGCATCGAACTTCCTCTAAGTCCGTGAGAGTCCAAAAATGAAATCCATAGTGATACCCTCCCACTTCCACTCAGGAATCTCTACTTTTGAAGCAAACCACCAGGTCTGTGATGCTCATATTTTACTTGCTGACAATTTAGACACCGAGCTACATATACAACTATGTCCTTCTTCATCCTCCTCCACCGGTAATGCTGCCGCAAGTCCTAATACATCTTGGCGACGCCTAGATGAATAGAGTACCGGGAACTATGAGCCTCCTCTAGAATCAAATCACGTAGTCCATCCATATTAGGCATTCAAATACGACCATGCATCCTCAAAACTCCATCATCTCCAACTGTAACCTACTTGGCATCTCCATGACGCACTGTGTCTCTAAGGACAAGTAAATAAGGGTCATCATACTGTTGCTTCCTGATGCGCTCAAATAATGAAGGCCGAGTGACTATACAAGCTAGAACATGACTGGGCTCCGAAATATCCAACCTCACGAACTGATTGGCCAAATCCTGAACATTTAATGCAAGTGGTCTCTCACCGACTAGAATAATGCAAGGCTGCCCATCCTCACTACTTTTTGCTCAAAGCATCGGCCACCATATTGGCCTTCCCTAGATGATACAAGACAGTGATATCATAGTCTTTCAATAGCTCCAACCACCTCCTCCGCCTCAAGTTGAGATCTTTTTGCATGAACAAATATTTAAAGCTTCAATGATCCGTGAATACCTCACACAACACGCCATAAAGATAATGCCACCAAATCTTCAATACATGAACAATGCTGCTAAATCTAAGTCATGAACGAGGTAATTCTTCTCGTGAACCTTTAGTTACCGCGATGCATATGCAATCACATTTCCACCCTGCATCAACACCGCACCAAGTCCAATACGCGATGCATCACAATATACTATATAAGATCCTGAACTTGTGGGCAACACCAACACTGGCGTCGTAGTCAAAACAGTCTTGAGCTTCTAAAAGATCGCCTTACACTCATCTGACCATCTGAATAGGGCACCCTTCTGGGTCAACGGGGCTTCTATAGATGAAAACCCCTTTACAAACCGACCGTAATAACCCGCAAATCCCAAGAAACTCCAACTCTCTATAGCCAAAGTGGGTCTAGGCCAGTTCTTATTTGTCTCAATCTTCTTAGTATCCGCCTGGATCCCCTTAGCTGATACAACATGCCACTAGAAGGCAACTGGACTCAACCAAAACTCGTATTTTGCAAACTTAGCATATAACTGGTTGTCTCTCAGAGTCTGAAGAACGATCCAAAGGTACTGCTCATGCTCCTCTCGACTGTGGGAGTAGATCATAATATCATCAATAAACATAATCACAAAGGATTCCAGATATGGGAACACCCAGTTCATCAAATCCATAAATGTTGATGGGGCATTTGTTAGCCCAAATGACAACACTAAAAATTCATAATGCTCATACCGAGTCCAAAAAGTTGTCTTAGGGACATCGGATGCCCTAATCCTCAACTTATGGCAGCTAGACCTCATATCAATCTTTGAAAACACATTTTCACCCTGAAACTGATCAAATAAGTCATCAATCCTCGACAATGGATACTTGTTCTTGATGGTGACTTTGTTCAACTGCCGATAATCTATGCACATCCTCATCGATCCATCCTTTTCCTTCACAAACAAAATGGGTGCACCCTAGGGCGAGACACTAGGTCTAATGAAGCCCTTATCAAGCAAATCTTGCAACTTCTCCTTAAAGTCTTTCAACTTTGGCAGGGCCATACGGTATGGCGGAATGGAAATAAGATGAGTGCCCGAGGCCAAATCAATGTAGAAGTCAAAATCTCTGTCAGGTGGCATCCCCGACAGATCTATAGGAAATACCTCTAGAAACTCACGAATAACTAGCACAAAATCCATAGAAAGAACCTCCACACTAGAGTCACAGACATAAGCCAAATAAGCTAGACATCCATTCTCGATCATGTGTCGAGCATTTGCATAAGATACAACCTTGCTGGTAGAATAGCAAGGAGTCCCTCTCCACTCTAATCGAGGCAACCCCGGAAAGGCTAAGGTTACCATATTAGCATGACAGTCTAATATAGCATGATAAGGTGACATCCAATCCATACTCAAAATGACATCAAAATCAACTATATCGAGAAGTAGAAGATATACATTAGTCTCAAGACTCCCAAAGGTAACCACACATGAACTATAAACACGATCTACCACAATAGCATCTCCCACAGGTATGGACATATATACAGGAGCAATCAAAGAATCACGAGGCATAACCAAATATGAAGCAAAATAGGACGACATGTATAAATAAGTAGAACCCGGATCAAATAGAACTGAGGCATCTCTACTGCAAATTGAAACTGTACCAATAATAACAGCGTCAGATGACTCAGCCTCAGGCTTGGCTGGAAAGGCATAGCATCGGGGTTGGGCCCCACCACTCTGAACTACACCTCTAGGACGACCTCCTGCTAGATGGCATCCACCTCTAGCAGCCTAACCTCTACCTCCAACAGCCTTACCTCCACCTCTAGCAGTCTAACCTCTACCTCTGGCTCCCTGACCCCTACCTCTAGCTAGATGAGCGAGCAGTGATACAAATATGTAGGAATCATGGCACGAGAACTCTGCTATGACGTGCTGCCCAATAATCTAGGTAAAGTCCTCTTGATATGCCCAAAACCACCATACTCATAACATCTATCCTGGTGTTGTGGCTACTGAAACTAAGACTGACATAAACGGGATGGATGACGACAATAGTAACTCTTAATAGGAGGTGCACTGATAGGAGTTGGCAGTTCAATGTAGGCTGGCTGCCCAAGATGAGGCACATAAAGACCACAACTCCCTAAAGCATTGTGGGATGCCTGAAGTGTTGACTGATATGGACTAGGAAAATGGAATCTACCAAAAGTACAGCTGCCTCTAGATTAGGCACCACTAAAACCACCATAATAACGAGGCCTCTTATTTGACCCCTCCCCTCTCTCTGGTGAAAAAACATCCTCGATTCACCTGGCAACATTGGCAGTTGTCTGAAAATAAATCTCACTCCCGATCTCTTCATCCATTTGCAACTTGATAAGAAGAGTGAGTCCATTAATAAACCTCCTCACTCACCTCTCTCTCCCGGTAGGAAACAGAAGAATAGCATGACGGGCTAAGTCCACAAAGCGGGTCTCATACTGGCTTACGATCATATTGTGTTGTTGAAGGCGCTCGAACTGCTTGCAGTAGCTCTATCTATAAGTGATAAGAAGGAACTTCTCAAGAAATAGCCGAGAGAACTGGTCCCAAGTAAGAGCAGGTGACCCAACTGGTCTGGACAACATATAATCCCTCCACCATTTCTTGGCGGAACCCGACAACTGAAATGCAGCAAAGTCGACCCCACTGGTCTCCATTATCCACATGTTCTGTGGCACCTCATGACAGCTGTCAAGATAGTCCTGGTGTAAGGCCCCGGAATTGTTTTTCCGAATAATTTAAGATTTCGTCGTGCCAAGGTAGGCTAATTATTTTATTTTGTGTGCAAATGAGGATTAATGATATGATGGATATCAATTGGATATGTTAATAAACATATAAGTCATATTAGAAGTGAATTGGGGTCTAAGGAGAGGCCTAAGTCTAAGCCTAGTTGGAAAATTTCATATTACATAAAAGTTGTAAATGAGTGCGCACAGGACCTCACTTTGGATGATCACATATCTAGTTATATAAGGAGTTGTGTGATGGATAACCTATCAAATTAAATCCCTTTGAGTCTATTTTCCAACACAATAAACCATTCATCATTTGGAGATGTATGCAGAAAGTTATGACTATTTTACTGGGCATGTGTCACTAGCGCGACCATTAGCGGTATCGCGCTAGTAGACACGCATATTGCGAAGTATTCTACCTCCCCACTGCAAACTTAGCATGAACACGCTAGTAGAAGACCCTTAAATACCCCAAGATCGGGTCTAGAGAATTCCCAAGTCATTTTTGGAGCAAGGGTCTTGCTCTCTCAAGAGAAATCTGTCCCACTCTTCATTTCTAAGATCCAGGGTAAGATTTTCTGAGTATTTTAATTTGATTACTACTCCTAAACACTTATATTAACATGGATTGATCTTTAAAATTCATAGATTTCCATTCAAATCCTTGAATTTATCAAAAATACCACAAGTGGGGATTCTTAAAATTCTTACTACAAGAGGTATGTCTATCATCCCCAACCACTCTATGGTGATTATTTATGTATGATAGATACATTAGAACTTATGGGATGATGATTGAAATCCATAAGTGCCTAACCTAGGTTGTGTTAGTTTTAGAGATTGTGAAATGAGTTAATTAAGGAGGTTGATGGTTGGGTATGAATGAATGGTCATATATATATATATATTGTTGGAAGTTATAAATTGGTTAGGAATGATGGTAGAGTGAATTGTTAGTTAATGGTGATAGTTGAATGAACCAATACTATAGTCATGAGGTGTAAATATCTAAACATACAAGGTGTTTGATAGTATGCCTAAATAGCATAAGTTATGTAATTTATTACTAATATTGGCCCTATTGAATGTTGTATTGTAGATTGAAGGTTCTTAACTGTATTGGATCCTTATAGTGTCATTAAGGGGAGAATTTGAGGTATATATGGCTAAAACCCCGTCTTTTAGAAATTGAGCTTCCATGGTACCCGTGTAAATGTTGTAAGTTCAAAATATAACTGATGCAGTACTCGTTTTGTTACGTTAAGCGAATTGTTGTTGTGAAAATGTATTTGATAGGTACTTCTTCATGTGGTTAATACATTATTCTTGGTAAATAAGGATATGTGAAGAATGTGAACTATGTACTTATATGCCTAGACTTCAAGTCAAGTTTAAATTGAGATTGAGTTGCATATATTATGCCAAACTATGTGAAATCCTCTATGTATAGAGATGTTTGAAGTAATCAAATGAATTTGGGAAATAGAGCATGGCCAATATGCCGAGAACTTAAATTATAATTGTATATTTTCGTGATTGGAAGAGAAGGATTAAAGTATAATTGGTGTAATCGCTTGCTTATGCCTTTGATGTGTTTTATGACGGGTTGGTGCATCCCCTCTATTGATTTGGAAGAATCCGTTGTGTTTAAAGTACCATTGTCAATAAATTTGAGGTGTATGATTTCTGAGATATTGTATGTGTCGAGGATTCATGGTTCCTATCATGTGTACTTGATATCTTAAATTAAATGGTTTGTTGTTGAAATTGATGTTGATACGATATGTGGGAAAGAAGAGATTGAGTTGTGAAATGTGGCCTAGTGCCAAGTATGATGTAAAAATTATGACCCCAAGTGCCTATGAATTGATATATGTGAAATAAAGATTGAAAGGAGATGATTAATGAGAAGGGAACAACGCCTTGGCAAGGCGGTCTAGCCGATCGGGCCGAGATCGGACTCCGCTCAAGATAGCGGTGGTATTGTGAATGAATTCCAGAAAAAGGGAAAATGATATTGTGATTGAAGTATATCAAATAAGACGACCTAGCCAATCGGGTCGAGATCGGACTCCGCTGAAGATAGCGGTAGTATTATGAACAATGTTGAACAGTATGAAATGCCCCAAACTAAAAGCTATGGGAAAATGATGTGAAAATGGCGAAATTATTTTACTTGATAATGTTGTGATCATTTAAAGTGTTTGAGTTGTAATTGTGATTTCCTTATTATTGTATGAAACGCATAGGTTTATAACTTGAAATGTGAACCCTATGGAAGGGATATGAAATGTAGCCTAGAGGTATGGAAATTATGTGAAAGCTATGTGATCCCTTTTATTTGGTAATGTGGTGATTGTTTAAAGTTGTTGTTAAACCTTTATGATTTCCTTGTCCTTGCATGATAGTTCTTTCTAATGAGATGGTGTTTAGTTATACATACTAGTGCTATTCGATGGCACTAGCATCCCTTTTGTCGGGGGTGCTATATCTTTAAATGGATATAGGTGGTTCTATAGTAGGCAGTGTTGGTCGTAGCCAGTGGCGCATCATCCTTTCAGCTGACTTGCTGAGCCCCACTTAATTTCGAGGTCCTGTACCATTGTTTATCATATACTTTATATTTTGAGGTATAGCCGGAGCCTTGTTGCCGGCGTTTCCATATTATTCTTCAGTTATATTTAGAGGCTTCGTAGACAGGTTATGGGTGGTGTTTGTTATTGGGAATTAAAGTAGCAATATTGACGTTTGGCAAAGATTTATAAACTTGCAATATCTTGATAATCATGTTTTAAGCTTCCAATGGAAATAATGTGGAAGTTGTTCATGAAATACTTACTAAGTATGATCAATGGAGTCCATCTCCTGTTTATTCATAAATTAGTTTGGGTAGAATGGAACCTAATAGGCTTGGTCAGTCGGGTTTACTCGATTGAGCGCCGGTCGCGCTCCTCGGATTTTGGGGCGTGACAAACTTGGTATCAGAGCCTAAGGTTTTAAAGTGTCCTAGGATGTCTCGGAGCCGTATCTAGTAGATTCCTTCTTATCGGTGTGTTGTCGATCACATCTATAAGTTGGAGGATATTTGGACATTTAGGAATTTCACCCTTCCTTGATACTCCAGATAGTGCGATATAGCTCAAGATAGAGAGCTGATTTTCTCTCTAAGTCTTATTCTCAGGATTGGTACTTTTGATACCATAATCCGTGAATTTGAAGCCTGTAATGAGGGATTGATCCCATTATTGAGTCCGAGTGGATTGCCCAAGGACTTGTTAGGAGAATGTGTCGAGCCATAGAGGGATTGGTAGAACTGGTTGCTAATAGGAGTACCCTTGTTCCTATTAATGTCACTGCACCACCATATCATGTAGTATATCAATATGTTACTAATTTATGTTACAGATATGAAGTCGGGGTGCATCAGTTAAAGCATTGCCCCGCCAATCTAGAGTCACCAAGTAAGTGACCCATTAGGAAGCCATTCTGAACGCCACACACTTTTTTTATTATATACGTACACCTATATTGGGAGCTTGCATAGATATGGTCTTAAAAATAATCTAAATCACAAAACATTTTATGCACCTGCTCTTTGAATGAGACGTATTATTCACAAAGTCTCTCGATCACGGTTCTCTTACTTACACCTTCCCATGGAATTGAGCTCTATAATTATGTTACTGAATTGAGTTATAACACTATTGACACTTCCCACTTGCTTTTCCTAAATTCTCGACAAGGGACTATTCCCAATGAATTTCTTACAAAAATATTTTATTTAAATGGACAACATCTGCTCACTTGTGCCTATTACATGCACTATCGTAAAGTTTACCTATGTGGTGTCAAGTTCCATGTAAAGCATCCCAGTGTTGCGATTATTCTCGAGTCACTCTTTTTCTTACTGGTGTATATGTCTTCTATGGTCTGAACAGTCATTCTACTCTTTTTCGAGTATCATTACGAAACCTTCTTACTCTTAAGTAGCATGAGAACATGCATCGACACCTATCATATGAGTGCATATCAATCGAAATGGTCACCGTGTGCATAAAGTATTTCTAAAAATTGAGATCCTCATGTCCCCATCATAGGAAGGTCTTGTGTCGCCATAACTTTCGTGTCCATTTGAGATATCCCGTAGCAAGTAGCTCACTTGGTCTCTAGTATTATGGTTGCACATGATGTGGTCTTGTATTGCAGTCTGGGCGTTAATATAGCAGAAGTATGTAACCCATAACGAATGATTATTTTCTCTTTATACCTACACAATGTGATAATTGTGTTCCATAGTTAGTGAATTCATTGTGCTAGTTCCCAACCCTTGTTCTATAACTATGAGATAATATGCCCTTCTATGTGTCACTACAACACTTCCTTTCTCAAGTAAAAATCCATGGGGAATTCATCATGAACATCTGCAAACCTTCCATGATTATTTTACACAGTCCCATTGAGTTTGGTTATCTGTACACCCTTGACTTCTAGAATCATTGACTATGTCGTGTCATGTGCGGGGAGTTTTGCTACCCTTGGTATTTCACCTTCTTGGACTGGATATGAGTGTTATTTGTCTTTCTCCCCGGAATATCATGTTAATCATTTGAAACCCTCTAACCAATACATGATTTTGTCCCAATATTAAGATGTCCTAGCTATGTGGTTTCACCCGTGAAAGGTTGAGATTAGATGCCTTCAGATTTTTGCATATATCATGAGCATATTGATTGGGAAGAATCCCTTATGTTTGATGATTTTATTTCTATTGAATTTGAAAATATGTGATCCATAGAATATCTGTTACATTGATATTGGTTGGTGATCCTTGGAAATAAAGGGATGAAAATGCAAAAAAACCAAATACGGCTACCGTGCCAGGAATAAAGAATCTTGTGAATGGCCAAATGAGCCAAGGAAATACTGTTGGTGGTGGTGACTGGGAATACTAATTGGAATCTATAAAATGTGAAGGATATTGAGGTAAGCATGGTTGCATTTATGCTATATTTGTATACTTCTGTTCATATCACAACTGTGTGCAATATTAATTTGAACCAAAAATATTTTTGGGAGTATCATTAGCAACACTGAGGAAGGGTGGGTCATAAGGCTCACTCCTGAAACTACACGTGCCGGTGTAGGTATGGATCATGGCTATTCCCCTTAATTGGCATGAACTTGGTAACATTTCTAAATTGGTAACGCCAACCCACAAGGCATAAGTGGGAAGGAAGCCTAGTCGATCGGGTCATGATCGAACGCCATGCCGCACACATGGTGGTATTGTGCTGAGAATCAAAATCTAGAAATTAAAAAAAAAATTGGAAATCACGATTGTGGTACATGTCTCTAAAGGGACGACTTAGCCGATCGGGTCGTGATCGGACTCCGTGCTAACAGAGACGGTGGTATAACTCATATCGGTGCTAATTATCCCCCAACCAAAAACTATATATTTATATTATTTTTTGTAAACTAAAAGATTTACAGGTTTAAAATTGGTTGCTAGTATAATGTTGATCTTGACTTACTGTTTTGTGGAAATTGTATGATTCTTGGATTTGATAATGTAGTTTTTGTGATGATGAGAATTAGTGTTATGAGTATATACATTATGGTGTTTTGTCGAGATGTGGATGTGTTTTTAGGATGATGTTGGTGGTTCTCTGACAGGTGAATAGGCCAAGTTACAAAAGAAACTCTGGCGAAATTTTGTTGAAATTTAAAGAGTTAGCCAAATTCGGGGTTGTTGATATATTTCATGATGTGAACAAGCTGATGTTACATAAGGATGGCTAATGAGTGAACATCGATCCTCATTCGAGGACGAATGATCCTAAGGTGGGAGAATGTAAGGCCCCGGAAATTTTTTTTCCGAATAATTTAAGATTTCGTTGTGCCAAGGTAGGCTAATTATTTTATTTTGTGTGCAAATGAGGATTAATAATATGATGGATATCAATTGGATATGTCAATAAGCATATAAGTCATATTAGAAGTGAATTGTGGTCTAAGGAGAGGCCCAAGTCTAAGCCAAGTTGGAAAATTTCATATTAGACCAAAGTTGTAAATGAGTGCGCACATGATCTCACTTTGGACGATCACATCTCTAGTTATATAAGGAGTTGTGTGATGGAAAACCTATCAATTTAAATCCCTTTGAGTCTAGTTTCCAACTCAACAAACCGTTCATCATTTGGAGATGAATACAGAAAGTTATGACCATTTTACTAGGAATGTGTCACTAGCGCGACCATTAGCACGATCGCGCTAGTAGGCGTGCATATTGCGAAGTATTCTGCCTCCCTAGCGCGAACGCGCTAGTAGAAGACCCTTAAATACCCCAAGACCGGGTTTAGAGAGTTCCCAAGTCATTTTTGGAGCAAGGGCTTGCTCTCTCAAGAGGAATCCGTCCCACTCTTCATTTCTATGATCCAAGGTAAGATTTTCTGAGTATTTTGAGTTGATTACTACTCCTAAACACTTATATTAATATGGATTTATCTTTAAAATCCATAGATTTTCATTCAAATCATTGAATTTATCAAGAACACCACAAGTGGAGATTCTAAAAATTCTTACTACAAGAGGTATGTCTATCATCCCAACTACTCTATGGTGATTATTTATGTATGATAGATACATTAGAACTCATGGGATGATGATTGAAAGCCATAAGTGCCTAACCTAGGTTGTGTTGGTTTTAGAGATTGTGAAATGAGTTAATTAAGGAGGTTGATAGTTGGGTATGAATGAATGGTCATATATATATATATGTTGTTGGAAGTTATAAATTAGTTAGGAATGATGGTAGAGTGAATTGTTGGTTAATAGTGATAGTTGGACGAACCAATACTATAGTCATGAGGTGTAAATATCTATACCTACAAGGTGTTTGATAGTATGCCTAAATGGCATAAGTTATGAAATTTATTACTAATATTGGCCCTATTGAATGTTGTATTATAGATTGAAGTTTCTTAACTGTATGAGATCCTTATAGTGTCATTAAGGGGCGAATTTGAGGTATGTATGGCTAAAACCCCGTCTTTTAGAATTTGAGCTTCCATGGTGCTCGCGTAAATGTTGTAAGTTCAAAATATAACTGATGCAGTACTCGTTTTGTTACGTTAAGCGAATTGTTGTTGTGAAAATGTATTTGATAGGTACTTCTTCATGTGTTTAATACATTATTCTTGGTAAATGAGGATATGTAAAGAATGTGAACTATGTGCTTAAATGCCTAGATTTCAAGTCAAGTTTAAATTGAGATTGAGTTGCATATATTATGCCAAACTATGTGAAATCCTCTATGTATAGAGATGTTTGAAGTAATCAAACGAATTTGGGAAATAGAGCGTGGCCAATATGCCGAGAACTTAAATTATAATTTTATATTGCCGTGATTGGAAAAGAAGGATTCAAGTATAATTGGTGTAATTGCTTGCTTGTGCCTTTGATGTGTTTTATGATGGGTTGGTATATCCCCTCTATTGATTTGGAAGAATCCGTTGTGTTTAAAGTCCCATTGTCAATAAATTTGAGGTGTATGATTTCTGAGATATTGTATATGCCGAGGATTCATGGTTCCTATCATGTGTACTTGATATCTTAAATTAAATGGTCTGTTATTGAAATTGATATTGATACGAAATGTGGGACAGAAGAGATTGGGTTATGAAATGTGGCATAGTGCCAAGTATGATGTGAAAATTATGGCCCCAAGTGCCTATGAATTGATATATGTAAAATAAAGATTGAAATGAGATGATTGATGAGAAGGGAACAACGCCTTAGAAAGGCGGCCTAGCCGATCGGGCCGAGATCAGACTCCACTCAAGATAGCGGTGGTATTGTGAATGAATTCCGGAAAAAGGGAAAATGAGATTGTGATTGAAGTATATGTCTCAAATGAGGCAACCTAGCCGATCGGGTCGAGATCGGACTCCGCTCAAGATAGCGGTGGTATTATGAACAATGTTGAACAGTATGAAATGCCCCAAACTAAAAGCTATGGGAAAATGATGTAAAAATGGCGAAATTCTATGAATTGATATATGTAAAATAAAGATTGAAATGAGATGATTGATGAGAAGGGAACAACGCCTTAGAAAGGCGGCCTAGCCGATCGGGCCGAGATCAGACTCCACTCAAGATAGCGGTGGTATTGTGAATGAATTCCGGAAAAAGGGAAAATGAGATTGTGATTGAAGTATATGTCTCAAATGAGGCAACCTAGCCGATCGGGTCGAGATCGGACTCCGCTCAAGATAGCGGTGGTATTATGAACAATGTTGAACAGTATGAAATGCCCCAAACTAAAAGCTATGGGAAAATGATGTAAAAATGGCGAAATTCTTTTACTTGATAATGCCGTGTCATTTAAAGTGTTTGAGTTGTACTTGTGATTTCCTTATTATTGTATGAAACGCAAAGGTTTATAACTTGAAATGTAAACCCTATGGAAGGGCTATGAAATGTAGCCTGGAGGTATGGAAGTTATGTGAAAGCTATGTGATCCCTTTTATTTGGTAATGTAGTGATTATTTAAAGTTGTTTTTAAACCCTTATGATTTCCTTGTCCTTGCATGATAGTTCTTTCTAATGATATGGTGTTTAGTTATACATAGTAGTGCTATTCGATGGCACTAACGTCCCTTTTGCCAGGGGCGATATATCTTTAAATGGATGTAGGTGGTTCTATAGCAGGCAGTGTTGGTCGCAGCCAGTGACGCATCATCCTTTCAGCTGACTTGGTGAGCCCCACTTTATTTCGGGGTCTTATACCATTGTTTATCATATACTTTATATTTTAAGGTATAGCCAGAGCCTTGTTGCTTGCATTTCCGTATTATTCTTCAGTTATATTTAGAGGCTCCGCAGACAGGTTGTGGGTGGTGTTTGGTATTGGGAATTAAAGTAGCAATATTGATGTTTGGCAAAAATTTATAAACTTGCAATATCTTGATAATCATGTTTTAAGCTTCTAATAGAAATAATGTGGAAGTTGTTCATGAAATACTTACTAAGTATGATCAATGGA
Organism: Nicotiana glauca; assembly: GCA_026770625.1. NCBI lineage: Eukaryota > Viridiplantae > Streptophyta > Magnoliopsida > Solanales > Solanaceae > Nicotiana > Nicotiana glauca. Next base: position 103,055 of record MU756930.1, read on the forward strand.
GTCCATCTCCTATTTATTCATAAATTAGTTTGGGTATAATGGAACCTAATAGGCTTGCTCAGTCGGGTTTACTCGATTGAGCGCCGGTCGCGCTCCTCGAATTTTGGGGCATGACACCTGGGGTCCTCTGAAGATGCACCACTGAAGTGAACTGGAAAGAGCTTAGTAAACCTATCCAATCTCTATAAAGCCTCGGAAGACATAGCTGATCCATCATTGGCTTGTGCCGCAACACCTAGCTGAACTACCCCAACTGGCTAGGCTGTCGGAGTCTAAAACTGGGGAGCGTCTACTCCAGAGTGTGAGTAGCGGGAGTCTGTACTCCTCCCCCAGCCTGAGAGATGACTGGTGCCATATGAAACCTACCGACTTGAGACACACTCTCCATAAGGCCCACTAAATATACTAAGACGTCATAAAGCACTGGGGTGGAGATGAACCCCTCCGGGACCTGAGCTGGTCCAACAGGATCAGCCTGGGATGGAACCTCCTCCTCAAAATCCACCTCAGGCTCCGTTGCTGGTGCTGCTGCTCGAGCTCTGGGCTGAGCCCTGCCCCTAACTAGGCCTTTAGCACGGCCTTGTCCTCGACCTCTGCCCCTCGTAGGAGCTACTGCTGGGGGCTCTGGTTGCTGCTCAATTAAAGGTGTGGTGCGTGTCCTTACCATCTGCGAGAGAACAAAATAGAAGATTTCAATCAACAATAATGGAATAAAATCGCATGATAGAGAAGAATAGAAGTGAAGTTGTTCCTAAATCCGTAGCCTCCGGAAGATACGTACAAACATCTCCGTACCGTTCCTCTTAACTCTACTAAGTTTGCTCGTGACTCGTCAAACCTATGTAACCTAGTGCTCTGATACCAACTTATCATGACCCAAAACTTTCACCATCGGGACCGTGATGGCGCCTAACATTCACTTGCTCGGCAAGCCAACATTAGAAAATTTATCCTTTTTAACAGTCTAAAATTAATTAGTGAAGAAGAACTGATTTAACTGCAATAATCCAAATATAAATGCAGAAGCTAAAACCGTAAAATATCTGCTACGAATCCCTGAACTCGATGTCACAAGTGCAGGAGCTTCTAGAGTAATACATACAAGGATCTAAAATAAATACAAAGTTGTTTGAATGAAAATATACAACTAAATAGAAAGAGGATGGGGACTTCATGAGCTACAAGCGTTGAATAGTCGTACCTCAAGTATATCCAATCTGAGCATGCTAATAACCGCCACTGGAACCGACTCCAGAATCTAAAAAGTGTGCAGAGTGCAGTATCAGTACAATCGACCTCATGTACTGGTAAGTGCCGAGCCAAACCCCGACGAAGTAGTGACGAGGCTTAGGCTAGTCACCTACACTATAACCTACGCAGTATACATAATAATGACAAAATAATAGAAATACTGAACCGAATTAAACATCCAACTAAAAATATTATCAACAACCACAAGAATAAACTAGTACATCTCAGCATTACCAATCTTTAACAGTTCAAATAAAAATATCAAAAACCAACACAACTCAAGAAATAGAAACAAATAGGTTGTTGCAGCGCGCAACCCGATCCCATCAGATAACTCATAATCCTCCCTTATTCCACCATAATAGTATCAACAAAAGAGATAATGTTTATAATTATATTGTGGCGCGCAATCCGATCCTACCATATATTAATATCAGCATCACAATTCACCCTTATTTCGCAATATCAATCCACCTTTATTTCACTTGTTGCCGCGTGCAACCCGATCCCGCCGTATAAAATATATTCAACCTTATTCTACCATATCAATTCATCCTTATTACACATGTTGTGGCGTGCAGTCCAATCCTATTATATTAGTAATAAATACTCAAAACACAACCAAATCAATAGTTTAACCACAAAGCCTTCATGATCAATAAATTCCAAACTGAACCAAAATGGAACTTATATAATAAAAAAATCTACACGAGTAATACTACACAACGAGACCAGTCCAGCAATTGACAATTAGAAGGTGCGAATAAATCAATTTAGCAAATAGCAAGGAGTCATGAAACTATGAAAGAACTAACACCGTGAACAGGAGAAGATATTGAACAACAAGTAGCAATTGTAGACATGTAATTTTTGACCCTCCCCAAGATTTTTCATATTTTAGCACGTAAATATTTAATTTAGGCATAATATCGCTATTTCAACTAATTTTGACTCTTTTACTTTGTTTCGTCATAAAAAATAAAAATTACAAAAAATATTTTTAGTTTACGTATCTTTCATAAATTTAAATAAAAAATATACAAAAATAGTACCTTATTTTAATTTTATTTAATCTTGAAAAATAAAAATAAAAAGTTTTGTTTTAATGTTTAGTTTTATTTTAATAATTATTTTTCACTTAAGTAGGGCTAATTAATATTTTTGATAATATTTCTATATGGATAGATTTTTAGTTAATTAAGCTAATTTTAAGCAAAGTTAGTCATAAAAACCTAAGTTTCTAGCCCATTCCTTGAGCCCAATACCCTTAAACCCAAATAATAACCTAAAGCTAACCTATAAAATAACACTAACACCCTAGACTCTACACATAACCCAATCCGCCGAAAAGCCAAAAAAATGACAAAAAACAAAAGGACCTAGAGCTAATCTATAAAATAACACTAACAACCCCTATACAGCATATAGATCCGCCGCAGAGCACAAAAATTTTCGGACTTTTCCCCTGTTCTCTTTCTTCTTCAAGAGCCATTTTCATGGTAGTCTCTTAAGCAATAAAAAACAACCCCATTAACTGTAGGGGTGATAAAATGGTTCAAAGAAAATATTTAACCACCCATATTATCCATTAAAAAATGGATTGGATAATGAACTTTTTAAAAACGGATCAAATATAGATAAGAACCATATTATCCATTTAGAAAATGGATAACTAGTGAGTAACTAATGGATAATCAATGTGTCTAACTTTTACATTTGTAAAACCTCAAATTGGGGGTTCCTCAAGTTAGGGAGACTATGAATTCTCCTAAAAGTGATCATATATAAGAAGTTATGGATAATATGGGTAACTCATATTATCTGCCGGTTAATCCGTATTAAATACGGATCGGGTCGGGTCAGATAATTGATTCATTTTTATTACCCGTTTTCGATCCGAACCGTATTCGACCGACCCGTCTGTTTGCCACTCCTAATCAGCAGCTACCTTTAACCCAAAAAATGCCAGCATCTAAAGACACACACACGCACAAAAAAAAAGCCAGCGGCAAAACCAAATCACGACCCCTCCCCATCACCGAAAAAAAAACAAGCTCTAGCAGCTCGTCGAATTGACGAGCTCCAGCCGCGACAAACAGAACCAAACGACCTATAGCAGCAGCTCACCCTCCTGAACGTTGTCTTCTTCGTAGAAACATGTCACCGGAAAAAACCCATAGGTGACCCTTCTCCATCTTCTTCTTCAACAATAGCCAACCCTCAACCTTGCGCCGAAAATTCCCCAATCTCGCCGGAAATTCGACCACCATTAACACGCACACTCACGTTTCTCAGACGGAAAATAAGAAAAACTAACATACAAGAATTTTGCATTCCTTTTAATTCCGATTTTGGTGTTCCAAAAATGGAGATTCAATTGAGGTTTGAAGTCCGGTTCTAAGGTCGTCACTGTTCGTCGAGGTTCGGAATTACAGTCCGTAGTTTCAGACGATTTTGATTGATGTTCGGTTTCAATTTGTGGCTGTTTGTTCCTTTGGATATTTGAATTTCAATTTTGTACCAACTGATTTCCCATACATTAAGTGAAAGCAATTTCAAGATCCTTGAGGTCTATGATGGCAAGGATTCCAACAGTGAACATCCTTTGGTAAGCTTTTCATTGTTTAAGCTGCGAATGTATTAGAGAATTGTCTAACTTCTTTTGTTCAGTTTGCTTGGTTTGGTGTTTGTTGTGCTGTGGAAATGGGTATCTTAATTATGTTGGTTCGTATTGATTTATTGGTATAGAATTTCATTTTGTGCTTTCATTTTTGTCTTATGGAAATAGCTCGTTAGCTTTTGTTGACTTCATAATTAGTTTGAAAATAAGGAAGATTAATATTATGATTATTATTATTGAAGCTAGTAGCCGAAAATCGCTGACCAAGTATGTCAATTCCTTGTTGTGTAGTGTTTAATAAATAGCTTGGTTTAATTTCAATTGGTATATGGTTAATTAATTATATAAGAAGTAGATACAGATTTGTTGCTTATCAATAGGGTTGATTTGGTAAGGTCTCTTAAAGAAGACTATGGGGCGTGCCATACGCAAATAAAATTCATAATTCATCGCCCTCGTAAAACTAGCTCGCTTTTATAGAAAAATCGAGGTGCGACATCAATTGAATTTCCCATGGCCCTCGCAAACGTTGTTATTAATTTGAACCTTCGTAGTTACTTTAGGCGCGTTCTTTAGATTGATTTTCTTTTAATTTAGAGAGAATACATAAAGCACCCATTAAACTTGTCCGGAAAAATTATTTACACGCCTAAACTTTACGGGCGACTTTTTACCCCGTTATTCTAAACTTAAGTGAATTTAATACCCTCTTCAGTGATGACCTGGCGCAAGACATGTAGTTCACTTTGTAGCTGCGCGTGAAGGCAAAAAAAAACTTAAAATTAATTTAGTGGTCTAGGTGTCACTTTCCAATGGAATATTATAGCTAATTAACTCAATATTATTTTTTTTCTCTTTTCTTATTCATTTTTCTTTTCGTTTTCTTTTTTTTCTTCAGTTTTTACAAAAAAATATTTTGCTAAAAAAACCATTTTTTCAGTTTTTACAATTTGTTATGCAAAATCTTTTCAGTATCTAAACTGAGGAGATACAATTTTTTCAGTTTTTAAACTGAGTAGATACTGAAAAGATTTTGCAAAACAAATTGTAAAAACTAAAGAAAAAATAGTTTTTTTTGTAAAAACTGAAAAAATTGTAAAATTCAGTTTTAAAAAATATTTTGTTTTTTAAAAATTGAAAAAAATATTTCTAACAGATTATTTTTGTTTTTGAAAAATGTTATTTTTTTCAATTTTTTTAAAGATTTTCTTTTTGTAAAAAGTGGAAAAACAAAATTGTATAAACTGAATTTTTTTTTTGTAAAAATAGGAAAAAAAATATTTTCGTTTTTTAAAGGCTAAAAAAATTATTTTCAACAAAATATTTTCGTTTTTGAAAAATATTTTTTTCATTTTTTTAGTTTTTTAAAAGAATTTTGTTTTGTAAAAACTGGAAAAACAAATTTGTAAAAACAGAAAAAAAATATTTTTTATTTTTTAACATAATATTTTCGTTTTTTAAAAATTGAAATTTAAAAAAAAAAATTGGAAAAAAATGAAAATAGGGGTCTTTATGCGCGTGTAAACACAGCCACCACAAGACTGGTTCAGTATTTTGAAGGGGGTATTAAATTCACTTAAGTTTAAAATAGCGGGGTAAAAGGTCGCTCGTAAAATTTATGTGTGTAAATAATTTTTCCGAACAAGTTTAATGAGTATTTTATGCATTTTCTCTTTAATTTATAAATCTGGGTGTGCAATTCATGTGACCCGATTCTAATTTCCAACAAGGCTAAATAGAATGTGTCATGAACCACGGGTTTATTTCATGTAGCGTGGCTTATGATGTGTTTTAAATAACCTTGAATTTTCCAGAAATATTAGAAGCGGCTAAAAAATAAAAAATGCACAATAGGTTTAAAACATGTAAAAAGTCAAATAATTAGGCCAATAATAATAGTTGAGCGATCGTGCTAGGACCACGGAACCCGGAAATGCCTAATACTTTCTACTGGGTTAACAGAATTCCTTATCTAGAATTTCTGGTTCGCAAACTTTAAAAAATAAAAGTCGATTTTCCTCGATTTGGGATTTTAAAATAAATCGGTGACTTAGGACACCATAAATTATCCCAAGTGGCAACTTTGATAAAATAAATAAAATAATTCCATTTCGAATAATGTCACTTTAATTGAAAAAACTCTCTTATATCCTCTCGGGTGGTAAAAGGGAGGTGTGACAGCAATTAAGCATGGAAAGCATATAACAGTTAAGACAGGAAAGGAAAAAATTAAGGAAAAATAGTAAATCAGGAAAAATAGATAATTCGACGGCGTATAAGCACTCCTCACCTCGCATATACGCCGCTCACATGAGATTCATATAACACATAGTCTGAAGGTTCCTAGTTCCCTCAAGTCAAGGTTAGACACAACACTTATCTCGCTCCAAAAACCACTCAAAACTCAACCACAACTTTGCCTTTCAAACAAGCCTCCGAATCAACAATATCTAGCAAATTACCAATCAAACTATTCAAAATAAGCTTAGGAATCACCCACGATTGCCAAATTTCAATTCAGGTCATTATTGAAAAAGTCAACTCCATGGCCCACTTGGTCCAAATCGAAAATTCGGACCAAAATCCAATTATTCGTGAACCCCCAGCCCGGTTATGTAATTTATTTAGGAATCTGAACCCAATTTGAGAACTAAATACCAATTTTTCAAACATCCCTAATTCTACCCAAACCCCCAAATTTCCACCATATAAACACTAGATTTTAGGTTAAAAACTTGTGAAATGTAATGAAAGATTGAAAGAAAATGGGTTAGAATCACCTATCAATGACTTGGGAGAGGAAGAGTCTTGAAAAAATCGTCCCTAGGGTTTTCTTGTTTTGAAAATTTGAAGAATGAGTAAAAATCATGTTTTTCTAACTATTTGGTCTGTTTCAGATATCGCACCTGCGACCAGGGGTTCTCAAATTCGAACTTTTCTTTGCAAATGCGAAGATTGCCTGAGCCTGCTACCTTCGCAAATACGAACAAATGTTTGCAAATGTGGCATGTGATGATCACAATTGCGATCCTGAACTTCGCAATTGCGAAGGTCCCCCTACAGCCCCACTACTCGCAAATTCGATGGCCTTTTCGCAAATGCGAAGTCTGCAAGTTGGGTGTAGCAACTACTGTGTTTTCTAAATACAAGTAGTTCGTAGCCTATCCGAAACTCACTCGGGCCCTCGGGGCTCCAAACCAAACATGCACACAAGTCCTAAAACATCATACGAACTTGCTGGCATGATCAAATCGCCAATATAACATCTAGAACTACGAATTGAACACCAAATCAAATGAAATTTTTAAGAAAAGTTTAAAACTTTTATTTTCACAACCAGAAGTCCGAATCACGTCAAACTAACTCCGTTTTAAACCAAATTTCACATACAAGTAATAAATATTATAATGGACCTGTACCGGGCTCGGTAAGCAAAAATATGGACCTGGAATCAACAAGACTGAACATCAATCAATTCTTAAAAACCATTAGACTTTTAGACTTTCACTTTTCAACAATAATTTATATCTCGAGCTAGGGACCTCAAAATTCAATTACAGGCATACACTCAGGTCCCAAATTATGATATGGACCTACCGGGACCGTCGAAATATGGATCCTGGTCTGTTTGCTCAAAACATTGACCAAAGTAAACTCAATTTAATTTTTAATGTAAAATTCTTATTTTTATCAGTTTTTAACATATAAGCCTTCCAGAAAAATACCCGGACTGCGCATGCAAAACGAGGAAGGCTAAAATAGGATATTAAGGTTTCGAAACACAGAATTTTGTTCTAAAACATGAGATGACCTATCGGGTCATCATACTACTAGTGTGTGTGCCAAGACCTAGTGTCACAAGTGTATGGACTACTAGTAGAATATACAAAAGATTTCTAATCTACAATCTGAAATATAATAGACAGAAGAATAAACAAAAGGAAGACTCTGGCTGTTGCGGAACGACTCAGAAGGGGCAGCTCACCGTGTAGTCTCGTAATAGGGAACAATTATGCACGCCGGACTGGTATCCAGATGCACCTGCCTCAGATCCTGCATATTTAAGTGCAGAAGCATAGCGTGAGTACATAAACAACATACACCCAGTAAGTATCCAGTCTAACCTCGAAAAAGTAATGACGAGGGGTCGACTTTAGCACTTACTATGGGCCAACAATAAGATGTCAAAATAATAACTAAGCATGGGTTACATAAATATAACAAAGAACTCAAAAATAGGCATAATAAGCACTTTTTCCGCTAAGAATATATCTCAAGTTTACTTTCCATCATTTAACAATTTATGTCTCAAGTAAATGAACAATATCAATTGCAAATGGATTCCAAAGATTTATCATGCACAAATTACGTCGGGGTCGTACGACCCGATCCAACATAATATTTAAATTGTGCACTGCGAGAGTCGAACGACACAAATCATAGATGCATCTATCTGCTACCGAGGCGTTCGGCCCGCTCCGTAAATAGAAAATATTTTAAAGGAAACACAAATTCTTATTTACAGTCTAAGTGTTCCATTCACAACTTCAAGTAAGTGAATTTTACAATTCCTTTATCAGCTTTCAATATGACTTAAGAAATTAAATTAACAAGTAGGGGTGCAAACATTTCAAGTATAGCATGGTATGGGTCCTAGACTATCCGGACAATGGCATAATTAGTAGCTACGTATAGATTCTCGTCACCTCGTACGTACATAGCCCCCACAAATACGAGCACGTATTAATTATAATTCACCTATGGGGTTAATTTCCTCTTACAAGGTTAGAAAAGAGACTTACCTCGTCTCAAAGCCTACTTTCCGGTCCAAGATTTGTGCTCAAACCCTCAATTCAGTGCCGAACAATCCAAAACTAATCAAATAGTATATAAACTAATCAATACGTGTTCAAAAGTCCATATTCCAACTATTGAAGTGATTACCAAACCCTAAATGCAAGATTATTACACCCCCGGGCCCACGTGCCCGGATTTCGGAATTTTTTGAAGAAAGTTATTGCCCATAACCTCATGAACTCAAATATATAATTTTCACTAAATTACGTAACCAATTTCGTGATTAAATCCCATTTTTATAAAAAAGAAAAAACTAGGTTTTCCATCTAACCCATAAATTCCACAAATTTACATGTTAAAATCTACTCACAATCTATGTATTAAACTCACACTAGGTAGGAATTACTTATCCTCAATAGCTAGGTTGAAATCCCACTTTTTGAAGCTCCAAAATCGCCCAAGTGTGTGAAAAATGAGAGAAAATGTCTAAGTCCCGTATTTAAAAAAAGGTTCTGCCCAGCTGTGACGACCTTCTTCGCGAAAGAAGAAGAAACCTCACATTCATGAAGGCCTATACTGACCGGGCATTGCAAACCCAACAGCTCTTTCGCAAATGCAAAGAGCAAAGTCAACTAGCCTCTCCGGTCTCATTTTCCCTACGCAAACAAGAGCGGGATTCGCGAACGCGAAGGCCTAGGCTCACAAGGCTTTGCGAATGCGTGAGCCTGACTGCGAGCGCAAAGGGCAATTTTCCCACTGCCCAAAATCCATCTTCGCGAACGCGATGGCCCTCCTAGGTTCGCGAAGAAGGAAACCAGAACTGGAAAATCTAGTTTCTTATATTCAGCTCCCGGTGGTCCAAAACACACCTGAGCCCCTCAGGACCCCGTCCAACTACACCAACAAGTCTGTAATCATAATACGGACCTGCTCGAACTCTCGAAATGCATAAAACAACAACAAAACCAAGAATTACACCCAAAAACCAAATTAGATCAAACTATGAACTTCAAGTTTCTAATTCGCTCCGAACGCGTCAAATCATACTTAGACTACTTGCGTGAAAGTATTAAATGAAATTATGAAACTATTCCTGATATCAGAATTCTATTTGGAAATCGATATCACCACAACCTACTCCAAACAAAATTTAAAGAACTTCAAAAACCTTCAAAGAATTAATTTTCACTATTAGGTGCCAAAATGCTCCCGGGTCATCCTGCTTCAAACATACGCCTAAGTCCGAAATTATCATATGAATCTATTGGAATCGTCAAATCTTAATTCCGAGGTCGTTTTCTCAAAATGTTGCTCAAAGTCAAACTTAGCCTTTTTAGCCAACCTTAAGGAACAAAATATTCTGATTTCAACCCAAACCCTTTTAAATCCCGAACTAACCATCCCGCAAGTTATAAAACAATAAAAGCACATATGGAAAGTCTTATTTAGGGGAATAAAGTTCTAGAAAGAAAAATGACCTATTGAGTCATTACAATTTGAGGGTTCGACTAAGTTCGTATCGTGATTGAGGACTTGTTGGTATATTTCGTTGAGGTCCCGGGGGCCTCAAGTTGATTCGGGTGATTACCGGATCAAGTTTTGAAGTTGTAAGGTACTAAAGTTTGGACTCATTTGGTGTAAGCGCACCTGCAGAATCTCATCGCGGGTGCGAGCCCGCAGAAGCGAAAGAGAGGATGCTTGGCAGTGACTGCAGGTGCGAGGTCTTTTGCGCACCTACGAGGCCACATAAGCGGACAGGGGAGGGCAGGTGCAATAGTTGGGAACTTAAGTGGTTTCTGCAAATGCAGATAGTTTACCGTAGAAGCAGTTCCGCGGGTGCGGAAATATGGTCGCAGGTGCGAAAGGCCTGGGCAGAATGTTGAAAAATGAGGGTTCGCGATTTTGGCTTCATTTCAACATTTTAAACTCGTACTTAGGCGATTTAGGAGAGGAATTTTGAAGGGATTATTGAGGTAAGTTTCTTGTACTTGTTTTTTTTTTTTTTTATCAATAATCTTGTTTCCCCATTATTTTTCCCACCTAGATTGTGTGGTGTTGTGTGAAATTTGGAGGTTTAAGGCTAGGGATTTGGAGAGTGAATTTTGGGAGTTTGAATGATCATTTGGTGTCATATTTTAGTAAACTTGGTATGGTTAGAATCGTGAGTAAATAAGTTTTCGATTTTGTGACTTTTGTCGGATTTCGAGATGTGGGATCGAGGGCCGGGTTTGAGCCGATTTCAGATTTTGGCTATAATTTTGTATTTTTCTTGTGGAATTGATTCCTTTAGCCTATATTGATTGTATTGTACTGCTTATGGATAGATTCGGGACGTTTGGATACCGGTTTGAGAGGCAAAGGTATTTTAGAGTAGAGTTTTGCCCGGATTGAGGTAAGTAATACTTTCAAACTTGGTTATGAGGGTTCGACCGAATTATGTGTTATGTGATTGGTATTGAGGTGATGCACATGCCAAGTAACGGACGTGCGGGCGTGCACCCTGAAATTGTGACCCGATCGATTCCATGGCATTGTATAATGGTTCTATCTTGTTGATATCTGTGTTTTCATCATGTGATAAAGTAATTAAGTTGTCAATCATGCTATATATCATGTTTAGGCTTTATGTCGGTACTGTTAGGACCCATAGTATTCGTTTCTTGCTACCATCTTACTGATTTTATTGATATTTCGTACTCGGTCATATTCATTCATTTCATCTCATATCTCAGTATCAGTTGTTATTTATTGATACATCATATCATTGTTTTCGGGCTAGTTCATGATATTGTGAGCCCGTGAGTGAGACTGGAGAGATTGATAACTGAGTGACGCCGAGAGACTGATTATGAGTGACAGTTATGGGATCGGGTTGCATGCCCGTAACGGTTATACTGATTTATGATAGCGCTTGGGCTGAAGAAGCCCCTCCGGAGTCTATACACACCCCCAGTGAGCGCGATTTGTTTTATTGAGATATGGATCTTGCCTGAAGCATTACATACCTGGACTTGGATCTTCTCCACGGTCTGGATTGTCCCTATCTGGTACTGGTTGATTGATGGTCAATGATGTATATATTCCTGGATGGATCTTCCCTGGGTCGTATGGGCCATATACAGTACCGAATGATTGAGCATTTGAGAGTGTGAGAATATGAGGCTGTCAGCATGGTGCATCACGTACAGCATGTGCATTGACATGTAGAAGTAGAAGAGTTATATTCTTCACATCGTTCAAATTTGATCTATTTTACTGTTTTGAGCTATCTATTTAACTTGAAAGCATGCCTACATTTCTGCATTGCTATTTCTATTTTGAACTGTGCCGGTTGAGTTCGTCACTACCTCTCAGTCCAAAGGTTGGACTTGTTACTTTACTTAGATGGTTGTACTCACGTTACACCCTGCACCTCGTGTGCAGATCTAGATGCTTCTGGTCCCGGCGTCTGCTGATCGAGGAGTCAAGATTCAGAGACTATCGAGGTAGCTGCATGGCGTTCGTAGGCCTTGACTCTCCTTCATTATCTCTATCTGTATTTCAGTTCTTATTCCCTAGACATTGTAATAGACTGTATTCTGGTATAAATGCTCATGTACTCGGTGCCACCCTGGTTTTGAGATAGATTGTATTGTGTTGCGGGTTTATTTATATTTAAAGGGCTTTTCTTATATATTAATTGCTTCCGTTTATAATTTCAAAGCTTTTACTGTGTTAAGATCGTTGAGTAGTGGCTTACCTAGTTCCACGGTAGGCGCCATCATGATGGTTGGTTTTGGGTCGTGAAGCGTGTGTAATTAAAAGAAAATCATGTTAATCCAAAAGCAAAAGAGCTTAAGAAATGTAATTAGCTAACTCCATTCACATGCCAAACAACACACGCAAGCGCTTTTCAACTCGAGACCTCTACACCTTGTATGGATAGTTGTTATGTATCGTTTCATCATGAATCGTATAGGATTGTATTGTACTTTATCGTTTTGATGTATACAATATTTCGATAGATTGTATTGTTCGTCGTTGTTTCATGATGTTATGTACCAAATAATATAAATAACAAACTTGTAATATAATAAAGAAAAAGTAAGATACGAGGTAGAATTATTATATAAAAATATAGGATAAAGGATAAAATAAAATTATTTAATAATAAAGAAAGATAAGATGAGAGGAAAAAATAAGGTAACGACGCGACCGCACCAAATGAATCCATAAAGTGCACTTTTCGTCGTTTCGTAACGAAGGACTTAACGATACAACTAGTTAAGGTTGAGCGATCACATTGATCCCATCACATATACATAGGCAAGTTAGCAAAACAACAACTATACAAGAGCAAGTACGTAGTATGAAATAATAGACATTCTCATATTAAAACCCTAGGAAGAAATCAAAATAGAATTTCCATCTGCATTCTCAATTCATATTGTGAAAAAAAACATGTTTTGCTTGCTGTTATTATAAGATTTAAATATAGAAAGCATGAACATTATTGGAGCATCTCTTTGGAAATCTTGATGTGATCTCTTGTGTAAATGACGACGACAATCGGTGGATCTTCACATTTCCACAACTAACTTCCAATTTTGTCGAATATTTCATATAATATTTCCCATTTATATCCACTGTGAAAACTCCATATCCAGTAGAGCGACTCATTTATCAATAAATAGAATTGTATTTGTACCCAAATTATTTATTAATAAAATTGTATTTCTTTATATTTATATTGTAATTACGATTTATTTTTATATCACAAATAAATTGTTGCAAACAATATCATAATAAACAGTCAAATAAATTAATCGAGATGCGCCAAAATTTTGAGTCACGAAGGTGTACTTAATTTGAAAAACTCAACTAAGAAATTTTTGTAATCACAAGAAGTCAATAACTTGTATACCCAAACAATTACTTGACAAATTATATCTTTTAAATTATTCCCCTTTAATTAACTTCATTTATTCCCCACGAAAACTCTTGAATTAACACTTTTACCCCTCACCAAATCTTATAAAAACATTTAGCTTTTCCCGCCCACTGAAATTTCCACCCAAATCCATTCCCCCCTCTCTCCCTCTTCTATCTCTCACACACAGTCACACAGTGACACACACAAAACTGATGCAAACAATTCTCTACAAAAACTACACACTGAAACCCTCTTAATTATCAATCTTTATGGTTTTAAAAATGCCTGATTTTGGCAATCTTTTGGACCCAAATATTGAAATTTCAAGTGAATCAGATAGCCAAATCCAGGCCATTGTTGTTTCTGACCCAAATACCCAAATGGGGTTCCCTATTTTTCATAAAGAAGATGAATTGAAACTTGAAAATAGGGTTTTGAGGCAGTGTGGTGGTGGGTCTGTGGCGAAAAGGAGTTTGGATGATTTTGTTAAAGATTGGGTTCACAGGAAAGTCAATGCTGGCGTTGATAAAAACAATTGTTTCTTGCCATTCCTTGTTCATGCTCCTAAATTGGTAAATTTTCTATTTATAGTTTCCTCCTTTTAATGATTCTTGTTATTGAATTTAAAGTATGTCAGCAGAAAATGTAGTTATGTGGTTTCTACTACTACCATTTGGGATTGCATGAGATACACATTTCTTGTTATCTTGTATTTTTCCTTATTAAAAAAATGTAGAAAAACAATAACAGTAGGCGATTTCTTATCATTTGTCTAAGTCTAGGCTGGTAGCGTTACCTAGTGATCAATGAAGTGAGATGAGAATTATTAGGTCTTAGGTTCAATGATATTGTTGATGAATTTAAAGTATGTTAGCTGAGAATGGGATTGTCCATGATATATACATTCTTCTTATTGTCTTGTATTTTGTCCTAATAACAAATGTAGAAAAGCAAAAAAAAAAAAACTAGGTGATTTCTTCCCAGCTTAAGTCTTGTTGTGCTTAGTTATTTGGTATTAGTTGAGGTGCCTGCAAGCTGGCACGTCATAAAAAAGCCCCTTTTCATGCTCCAAAATGGGCAAATTTCTTCTTTTATCTTTTTCCTAATGATACTTGTTATTGAATTTAAAGTATGTCAGGAGAAAATGTAGTAATCATAAATTGCTAAAGCATGCTTATTCCTTGAAGTTAGGTTTGAAATAGGTAGAGTGTTTCATGTCGCATAGAGAGAGTTTCACTTTAGGAGCTGTGCAATAAGGTGTAGTGTCGTTACTCGTAAGCTCTATCTTGAAGGGGCAACAATAATATGTAATGATTTCACTTAATCACGGTTTGTTGCAATTGCTCTGTCCATATAATTGTGGTGTGTGTTTGTAGTTAAGTATCCCACTTTGTTGATGAAATGAGTTGTTTTCCCCTTACATGGTTTTTTTTTTTGATGAAGTAAGAGAATTGCATTAAAGACATCAAGAAGATGCAAGAAGTACAAAATATAGATACGTAAAGACATAGTCAGCTCTACAGACAAAAACTAGGCTAAAGCTAAGGAGCTGACAAAGTCCAAAAGATTAATAGGACAATTTACAAGAGCTAAGTTCTGCCAACTATATAACCATAAAAGACATCTAGCCTTAAGTCCGTATGTTGGAGTTGATATCCCATCAAAACATCTGTGATTCCTTTCTGTCCAAACACACCACAAAATACAAGAAGGGATCATCTGCCAGACTTTACTGATGGAGTTATCAACTTTCCATGAAGACCAGCTTTCATAGGCATCCTTAATGTTCTGAGGCATGACCCAGCTTAAACCGAAGATGGCAAAGAACAAACACCAGATATCTATCTGTTGCAACTGGGCAGTGAAGAAAGAGGTGCCTGTTGGATTCTGGCTGCTGCAAACACATATAACATATGTTGGCCAATTGAAAACTTCTTCTGCTGAGATTGTCCTGGGTTAGGCATGCTTCATTTAGGGCTATCCAACTGAAACAGGAGATTTTTGTTGGTAGCTTGGTCTTCCAGATGTATTTCCAAGGCCATCTATCAATTATTTCGTTGGTGGAGCAAACGTGAGTGTTGCCTGCTTTCACAGTGTAAAGACCATCCTTGGAACTTCCCCACCTTATGCTGTCAAAAGTATTTTCCTTGACTGAGAGGCTTTCCAATTTTGCCAGCAGACTTAGAAGTTGTGGACGCTCCCAATCCTGCATATCCCTCCTGAAAAGAATGTGCCAACAATTGTCTTGCCAATTTTGAGAGATCGTGGAATCTTGGTTCTGAGCTATCAGAGAGAGGCTAGGAAACTCAAACATTAGGATGGATCCTTCAAACCATTTATCCTTCCACAACTTTATGTGATTGCCATTGCCCAATTTAAAGTAGGAGTTCCGGGAAAATTCACTCCAGAGCTTCCTAATGTTCTTCCATGGGCCGACCCCATATGGACTTCTGGACAACTTAGTACACCAATGATTCTCGGACCCATGCTTGGCCCTGACCAACTCTTTCCATAGTGAATTCTCCTCTTGATTGTATCTCCACAGCCATTTCATCAGCATACATTTGTTGTGGATGGAAAGATCTCTGATGCCTAGGCCACCCAAATACTTTGGCATGGTAACTTTGACCACTTGGCTAGATGAAATTTATGAGCTTTGTTACCTCCTTCCCATAGAAATGTTCTCCTGATCTTGTCAAGCTGATTTACAATTTTGTTGGGTTCCCCTTACATGGTTTTGAGTAATCCTTGCCTCATGTACTAGCTTCTGGAGTTGAGTTAGGTGTAAGGTCTAATTTCTTAACATGGTATCATAACCAAACCTATTCTAATTCTTAGTTACCCATTGTTGGCCTCCATGTTATGTTGTCCGTGCTCCAGATGACAAAACCTAGGCACTTGGGAGAATAAATTGTTTATCTCCTTACACGGTGTTGAACAATCCTCAACTCACGAGCTAGTTTTCGGGGTTGAGTTAAGCCCAAAACCCAGTTTTGATAATTATTCTAGAATTATAAATGTATGTATACTTTGATTTATTCTTCATTTGGGCATTTTTTTATGGAAACCCACACTTTATTTTTTTCCGCTTAAAGCACCATGAGAACTCTATGCTATTTTTGGTTTCTAGCATTTCATAATGCTAGAGTCAAACATCATGACCTTATCTCAACATGGCACGACTACACCTTGTCTCCATCAAAGTAACAAAGGGAATTTGAGAATCTTTTTCCCATTGGCCATCGAGAATTGCAAAATAATTAATCTTGTGCTCTTTAATGCATGATATTATTGCATTAGTATGGTAGCATACTATTGAATGAGTGGGATTGAGAAGTAATTAGCTCACACAGAAGAGCAGCCTTTTACCCTTTTCTGTTAAAAGTTTTAGGAATGCAACATTTGTTTAGATGTTATATTTGATCAATTGTTTTCAATGGTTCGTTATGTTTTGTCAGGTTGAGTGCTCTGTTTGCCAAAGATTAATTTTTCCTGGTGAGGAGGTAGGATGCTCTGTTCGAGATTGTACGGGAGTTTTCCACTTAAAATGTGCGAAAGAAAGACTTGGGTTATCTTCTCCCAAAACATTTAAGTGCCCTCAACATGTAAGTTGGATTTTGTACACATCTTGGCTGAGTGATCATATAACACATTTCTTACTTAATATGTTTGATTCGAGATTTGATTAGTACGACGTACTCTCAGTCACTTTGATTTGTACAACAGTTTTAGCTTTTCACATTTTTTTTATTTGATTTTTCTTCTTCTTTTTCTTTTCTTTAAACCCCTCCCAAATTAGGAGGATCTATAGTGTTTCCACACTTCCCCTCCGGCGTGACTCAAGCTTTTCACATTTTCTTTCTTTAACCTTTGCGATTTCATGCCTCACCTTAATAACATGCTAGGATCTTAGCTTCACCAATGTCTTATACCACTTGTATCTGCTGCTTCGATTTATGCAGTAGAACTGAAGCTCTAATCTTAAAATTGAGGGGGGGGGGGGGG